>JANHFM010004529.1:20455-43717 GCA_032468115.1 Grayia smithii
GTTCGCGCGAATAGGTAGCGGTGACGCTGTGACGTCACCGAACTGGTTCGCAGCATCCCGGACCCGGGCCCACCCGCGCGCCCCAACTTACCTTTTTTTCCCAAAATCGCCGAAATTAGCGTTCTGTGCATGCAAGGTAGCGCAGTTTACGCGTGCACACGAAGAGAACCGGTAGTGAAGGTGGGTAGAACCCTGATGCAAATGCCTCATATTAATAATATTGCCAAAGTATCCACAATGTTTCTTGAAAGTATTGCTAATATTTCTGAAGATGAGCTTCTGATTAATCTGTTGATTATTCCATGACACTCTTGAACTCATTTTATATACTCAGAGATTGAATCAAAGGCTGGAACACAGTGAACATGTGCCAACTATTCACAACAGTATTGAAAACACTTGTCTCACCTTTGTTTTATGTAAAAAAAAAAGGGGGGGGTATTTTCTTCTCAGTTTGCATCTCTTGGCTGATTTGTTATGGATATTGCTTTCCGCTAGAGTGATTACTAGTGATTATGGAAACCCGAGTATATTGAATGGAAATGGTGGCAAGTGTATTAAAAAGCATGAGAAACAAAAATAGAATCAAAGTCAGATGCAAGTTAAGTTCATTCTACCATGGTTACTGCCCATTGAGGCTGAAAGTTCTATAGTTTTCCAGATCATATGAAATTTGTTGAGTGCCTGGGTATGTTATTTGCACATGACTACACAATTGCTCCCCTGTGCATTTACTGGTAAGCTTCACAAGTCTTTTTGGTTGACTTCCTTTCATTAGCATTTATTTATTATCAATGCTGCTAGATGTTCAGCAAGTGGTTGATGAACTTTATGCTATTTGTTTAACAAACCTCCCAGAGTCATTTGGTAACGAGATGGGTCGGGCGGCATATAAATTTACTAAATAAATAAATAAGTCACACATGCACTCCAATTTTTGACATCCATTATCAATTATAAAGTAAGAGAATGAACTGGGAAACTTTTACTAAATGTTCAATTAATTTGTCTCACAGTATGCTTTGGAGTTTCTAGAATTTGTATGTTCCTAGATTTAGGTATACTACAAATAGCTTTTACCTAAAGAGTTATTTTATCATTCATATGGCAGGCAGAGCGAAAGTTCTGAATTGGATACTGATAAGATAAGAATGAAAAATTGACCTTTCCTGTAACAGGTTCCAGATTCAAGAAATATTCCCACACAGCCAGCAAATATTTATTTTTCACTGTTTGGACTTATGCGGACAATTAAAACATTTCTTTTTAGTCACATTCTACTGCCATAATCAGATCATCTAGTTGATGGGTTCTGTCTCCATTTGTGGCCCATTGACAAAACCATGATATTAGGGCCTTTTGGAAAAGCAACAGGATAGCAGGCAACATAATTTTTTTTATAGGAAATATTTCTTTGGATGGTTTGATCCTGCTATTATGGTACTACTTCCCTTAGTAAATCCATTTTAGCACAAATTGCATAGAATTGTGAGAATTAGTTGCCTTATACAGCAGCTTGCAGATCAATGTACTAATTTTGTGATGCTGTACTAATTTTATATGCAAAGACATTTATACTCTTCTTTATCATTGCACGCACACAGTCTTTGGAAAACTTGTCTTCCATGAAACTGGTCCCTGGTTCCAAAAAAGTTGGGGACCATTGCCATAATAAAATAATTGTAAAAGTAACAAGTGATCCCTAGAAACATTAGTTAAAGAGAATTTAAAGGAAATATATATCGGTAATCCTGCATAGCTGCTGTCAGATTAAGAATTTTTAGTTAAATAACCTCATAGGATGAAATTAAGAAGCTTTCTAATTTCTATTTATATTTGCAGTATCATTAATAGAAGCTATAGACTTAAAGGACTTTCCCTAACCCACTTCTATAGGAAACAAAAACAACACATATTGTTTTTATGTTTTTACATATTTCTTAATAACTTTTGATTGGGACTTCTATACATATATACAGAATCTGTCAGAAGTCTAAATTCAGCAAGAAAGTGTGCGTGTGAATGGATGTATCTGTGGAGCTTGCTTTTGCTTTGAATCTTCACATTTTTATTTTTGGTTCTTATTTTCTTGCTAAAAGACTTGTTATCTTTTGAATGTTAAATAAACTGAAAGTTAACTATTTGCTTGTGACAAGTTGTAAATGCTATCTCCATCTCTAAAAGAACCACATTATTATTATGATTTGAAAATGGAATCACTACTAAAACTACTATATATATTATTTTTGAAAGGTTCATATGATAGGAATGAAACCCCAAATAAGAAGTCCAGCATTTATTGTATATGGCACAGGGCCAGAATATCTGTGGAGCCTAAGACTATCTTATCAAATCTGATAGTGTGGGCACTGTCCTTAGCACTAGAATAGCGCTGAGGTGGATGAGAGGATTTAACAAGAATGTTGAAAGCTTAACTTTGGTTTTTAATATTTATGATTTTAATAGACATGTATTATGTTTTTTATTGATATTGTTTAATTGTTGATGGGGGTCTCTGAGAGTTTGATATAAGATGGCCAGGTACATAAATGTCTTTAAAAAAACACCTCAAGGATGATTGTCAAATAATTATTAATCTAATAATTAAATGAATTAATAAATAATCCAGTTACAGATCTTTTATTTGCTTAGATTCAGGTCTTGAAAATTTATAGCTCTCCAGATGTTGGATTCCGATTCCCTTGAAATCAAGCATTATGGTCAGTGGTGATGGTTACTAGATATTAAAATTCAGCAAGATAACGTAATAGAACTGCTGATTATACTGTTTCATATTAGTAATTTTGAGTAATTTATGAGTGGAAAAAATTTGAGAGCATGTAGTCGGTAGTCTCAATTTATTGAATTGTTTCAATTTATAGTGTCTATCATTTGTATTAGCACTAAATATTACTGCTTTTATTGTTTTTATGTACTTATGCTTACTAATTTATTTTTAATTGACATTTTCTTTCAGGGATTCTACAAATGAAACTACTGCACATTCAGATGTCGGTAGTGAATTGGAAGAAACACAACTGAAGGGGAAAAGAAAACGTGGTCGCCCTGGTAGACCTCCAGTATGCTATTTTTTTCCTCTCAATACCTGTTAAAATTGTACCATTTCATTTTCTTAATTTTCACATTAGCAATTGTTCATGCTGCTACCTATTTGGAGACTTGTGCTATGTATTGTACAAGTGGCATGCCGGCATTATTTATTATCACAACAGTTAATGAACTTGTAAGAGGAATTGACTTTTCATATTCCATTTTTAAAAATTATTTACTGCTTATTGTTTTTGCCCAGTAGTGAGCAACATCATAAGCCCTATGTAGTATGAGGTAGGTCAGGGCTAAAATATCAATATATAACTCATTCACATGTTTTGGGAGTTGTAAAGGAAAACAGTATGGAGAAACATCAGTCTCTATTCCAGCCCCACACTGCCTCTCCTGTAACTGATTTGTGAAGACCGATTTTTTTTTAAAAAAAATATCAAATTTATATTTTTGCATGAAATTGTGTTGATCTGATACAATATGCAATTTAAAAAATCTCATTTTTTAATTTTTTAATTAATTTAATTAATTTCTTAATTATTTTTTATCATTAAAAAAAGTCAAGAAGTTTGATGAAATTGCTTAAAAGCCATCTTCTTTAACTTTTTATTAAATAAACAAACCGAAAACAAAATATAGTGACTCCTCAATTCATATGTTAATAAGCAACACATCATCAGTGCTCCAAATCAGGTTGTTTCGTGTTCTGAAAATGTTACATTGTAATTCTTCTGTAAAGTTTTATATAATAATAACAAAAATCATCCTCTATATGTAAAAATTTCATAAACCTCAATAGATTCCAAATAATGGAGATTATAGCCAAGCAAGGATATATAGGTCCATATTACTTAGTAGTCTAAATTCATAATAACAGGCTTATGGAGGTAATCCAAATGTGGGAACGGCAGGGAAAGGGAAGGCCAAATCATCTAAGTGAATATTTCTACACTTGAATTGCATTTCTGACAGGAAATTAATTATAACCAACTCTTACTAAGCACTTTTTAAGGCATTATTCGTGTTAAAGTAATAATAAGTAAATAAAAATGTAAAATGTTTTTACATTTTAAAAACAATCTTCTGTTGCTTCTCGAAATAGGACATTCAGACTATAAATTTTATCAAATTTCTTCATCTTATAAAAACAAATTACAGGCTTAGAACTCTACTTATTTTTCCAAAATCTCTACCAAATATGGAATATCAGAAGCAGCTATAGCATCATTAAGTAACTGAAGTTTCATTAAAAGAACTATCAAGAAATATGTTGGATAAATTAGACATAAGTTATTCTTCATAAGTTATAAACATTGTTCTGTCAGAACTCAGTTAGCCCAAAGTAGCAATACATGCCAAGCAGGATATGTAGGTCCCCAAACAGATTCTCCCACTACTATATTTTAAAGAAATTATTCCATGATATGAGCTATTCATAGTCTAAAGGTCAAGTTATATCTATGACCAAGTAATTTCCATATTTATCTTATAACATTAATGCAGGAATTGATACTGATTCCTGAAGAAAGGACATATATGTTAGTGGGGCTGGGCATGCTTTGAAAATAATTTGTAAAAAAGAATTTTGATCTTAGACAAGCATAGCACCTGCTATTCTTTAAAATAGATATAGCTTTCTTTTCAAGCTTTAGGTAAGTACAATGCTTTTGCAAGTTCCATTACACTTCTTCCAAATAATTTCTGATACGTGCAAACAGTTCTGCTTGTTAGAATTTCAATGAATCAATTTGAACTTTTCTGAAAGTTCTGGTTCCTGCAACTACATGTAAAACAAAATCTATGACTTAGAAGTACAACTAAAGTAATGTGAAGGAATAAAAAAAATAGAACTTGTTAAATATATAAAGTTCAGAGTTAAATTTATCTGCAATATTTGTTTTATCACAACTGCTGAAGGAAATTATAGATACCTGTCCAGGCTTTCTTCTATTTGAATTGAAATTGGGGATTCACCAGTTGAGAAAACTTAGTTAGTTATAAAAACTTTATAAATAAAAGAGAAACATAATATAAAATACCAATTTCTAAATGTGTCATAATTATTATTCATAATAAATTCTAATTCATCCCATTATATAGAATGATCATGGCTGCCACCAAGCTTGAGAAAAAAATTAAGAATATAAATTTCTATTTTATTTCTAAAGCATAACATCACCCGCACATAGCAGAAATTTTTACTCTGCCTCACACCTTCATAATTTCAAACTTTCAAACAGATTGGGACTATAAATTTATAGAATTAGGATTTTTTTCCCTCCAAATTTAAAAAAAGAAATCACCCTGACATTTACTGCTACATACATACTACAAAATTGTTAGTTTTCAGGATAAGCAATTTCTGCAAAGCAGACTAAAACAGTAAATTGTAATTAAGATAAGAAATAAAAAGCAGGATATAAGAGTATAGAAAAGGAAATCTGACTAAATCTACAGTAGTAGACATTACTTTTATATCATTGCAAACCATTTGTTTATCTTACTTCCGTTATGTCCATATATCTTATGTTCATCATAAGAGCAGCCCTCCTGAGATCCATTTTTACTGGCAGAGGTACCAGGGACCGGTCCTTTGCTGTTTCAAGGGCGGCCCTGCAGGCCAGATCTAAGCATCCAGGCTGGATCTGGCCCCCGTGCCTTGAGTTTGACACTCCTGTGCTAGGTTGTCTCTTTTTGGGTTGAAACAGATCTATTAGAAATCTAATATTACTTTTTTTTTTTTTTTTTTTGCAGTAACACTTCATTTTTTCTGTTACGTCACCTATTTTATGTGTTTCTGATATTACCTAATTTCATGTATACCGAATATCTCAAAAGTGTTTAATAAGGATTGTAAACAACAATCTTGTTGCTATAGGTACAGTTAAACATTGGACCGTTTACTGTTGATAGCAAGAAATACATGGCTGTTTTGTGCCAAGGGGAAAGCAGCATTGTTTCATTTGTAATAATAGTTTGTTAATGTGTTCTGTCATACATCAAGAGAAAAGAAAATGAAATACAGCTAAATCTAGTTAATGCTAACATCATTCACTAAAATAACAAACTCAAAGATAACATGATCAATGGTAAGGCTAAGTGCTATTGCAGGCTATTGAGAGATCATTGAGGGCTGGAATGGATGTATCCTCCCTTTCTGATCCTACCACAGTCCATCTGCAATAGCCCTATGTGAATCCAAACTGACAAGGGTCCAGATATCTGCTTTACTCAAGAGTGCTTTAATTGTGCTAGCTGCTCACCTACTTAATGGCCTTATCTGAAACAGGGAATCTGGAGACAGGACAAAAATTGTCCAGAACTTTTGGTTCTAGTAATGGATTTTTGAAATGTAGGACTGGTCCACCATTCTTTTAAGAGCAGGTAAAACTCCCTCGAGGATGCTTGCCATCTATGCGTAAACTTACACCATATGGTGTGGGGCTCACTATCCAGAAGGAACATAGATTCAATGCACAGTGATTGCACTTATAGGTCTGAGTATTCTCCCCACTTCCTTGAAACCAGTAGATGGAATCTTCTACCAAATAACTATGCTGGAGCATGCCTTAGCCAGCTCAAAAAGACATGCACAATAAGAGTTCAACCAGGAGCAGATCAGAGTGACTTTATCTGATATATGCCCCAAATAATCTCATGTTCTCCATCCCAGTGGAGGCAGCATCCTCCACTGGAATGGGTAGTCTCATCTATTGGCCAATCAGACTGAGCCTGTTCAAAGCTGTAAGAACCCGCCCTCTGCCAATGGTCCCCAGCTTTTGGCTCAGTCTGGTCAAAGACACTCATGGGTTTTTTGTGGCTCACCCATTCTTGGATAGCTGCCTTCTTTATATTTTATTTTTGTAGAATTTTTTCCCCTTTTTCTGTTGGCAATTGCTTGTGGGACTCATTGGAGCTGTCAGCCGCTCCCAGCCTTGGCTGGTGGAGCCAGCTTTTCCAGCGAGAAGGGCTGTTAGTCTGATACCACTGAAGGCCAGAAGCTTAATCCCTAGCAGGGCAGTGTGCAAAGTCCACCTTGCCACCACTGACTCTTGGGTTGTGCTGGGCTCGAAGATCACCCGCTTTTCCTTTTTGCCGCTTCCACATGTTGAGCTGTCAACCGGGGCTCCGACGAACAGCTGAGAGGCCCAAACAGTGAGTCCAGTACTGCTGCCCATTTAGCCCAGCCATAGCCTGTGGATTTAAAAGGCTTTGGAGTTCCTGCCTGGTGTCCGGGCAAACTCTTCTGGAAGCATGAGTTCTGTTTGCCGTGCTTGGATCGTGGCGGAGCTGTTTTTCAGCCGGGCTGCATTTTAAAATGGTGGAACAAGCCACTGTGGAATCATTCCAGTGTCAGGAATTCGGCTCTCTTGAACCCTGAGACAGCGGGCACTTCTGGACAAGGGCCCGCGAGCAAGAAAGTCAAGGCTAAGACCCCTAAACATCAGGCAACCTCCCAGAAGTCCTCCAAGGCTTCGGAGGCTGATGCAGCAAGGAGGCATAGGGCTCTTGATCAGGAGGTCAATTAAGGAGGATGGACAGACAGCAGATCCTCCCTCAAGGGGCTCTAGCTAGAGGGGATCATTCCCGCCTTTTTACTTTGCAGCCATTAGAGCTGCTAAAGGACTTTGACAGACAGCAAGACTTGCAATGGTTGCCAGATGGCGATAGTGAACAAAGGGAGCTTAATTTGCTCAGCAACAAGGCTCCACTTCTAATTTTAGGCCCTCAGGCTTCTCAGGGCTGTTCTGCCTGCCAACAGCCTGTCACACAGGCTACTACTCAGGCTGAGGCCTCATTTCAACCTCTGACTCCTGTCAGCAGAGCAGAGCAGCTGCTCCCAAGTATGGGGGACATAATTGTTGCAGCGATTTCAAAGGGCATTGCTGCAGGTCTACAACAGGGGCAAAGATATGCTCCCATGCATGCCTTGCCCTTACAGAACCTTGAAGCAGAAGGATTTGCGGTTACGCAAGAGACTTATTCTCCCAGTCATTCTCAGCACTCATCAGTGTCTTTTCAAGCCCACTGTGTATAAATCTTTTCTTTTTAAAGCTAGGAAGTCAACTAACATGGCTCTACAACCTCCCTCTATGGACCTGTTCCAGGGCCTTCTGATATGATGGGCTCTTTATTTTCCGAGCCTGTCAGTGAAGCCAAGGTGGTGCCATCTCCTCACTTGTTCCAGGACATTGTAAAATGCCAGTGGGCTGCACCAGCTTCTGGACCTAACTCTGGTTCGCTGGATAAGAGACTGTATAATATTGGGCCAGAGTTAGTGCAGGCACTAGAGCTCCCTTCCATTGATGCACCTGTTGCTGATTTGGCAGCTCAGATCATTCTTCCCGAGGTACCCGAGGAAGCACTCAAGCCCAAGGATAGGAAGGCCGAACAGGTCCTCAAGAAAACTCACCAGGTGGCTGCCTGGGCCGTCAAGGCGGCCACATCGGCCTCCTTCAATCGGGTATCCCTCATATGGCTGAAGCAGCTACAACATAGGATTCCAGTGGGGGATTCCAGAGCCCACCAGGAGTTGAACAAGTTGCAGGAGGCCTTGGAGTTCTCTGCTGATGCGACACGGAATGCCGCAAGGTTTGCATCAAAAGCAATCGCCTCTAAAGTGATGTCCAGGAGGCTCCTTTGGCTCTGCCAGTGGCAGGCAGACACCAAGCACAAGTGGCGGTTGGCCTCCACTCCCTTTTTTGGGGATATGCTTTTCAGCGACTCCTTGGAACCGCTTTTGATCAAGACCCAAGATAAACATAACAGGTCCCTTTCAAAGGGACCTGACTCCCGCCTGGCCCACTACTTCCACAGTCAGGGTTTCCAGGGAGCCGAGTGGGGTGTTGGGCTACCCCGCCAACAGCACTCTTTTTGCACAGCAGCAGGAACAACAGCCAGACAGGGCCGGGAGGTATAGGCCATTCCCCACCAAAAAGCCCTTTTGAAAGGGAGGAAGCCATCCTTTCCGACACCAACGCTAATTCTATCAAGGCCTCTCCCATTGGGGGATGCCTTGTTTGCCAAGCAATGGGAGAGCATTACTACAGATGCATGGGTTTTGGACACTGTCCGGTCGGGCCTCTCCTTAGAGTTCCTTTCCGCACCCGTGAGATTTTCATTCGCTATCCTGTATCAGGCAACCGCATTAAGTGTGGACTCATGGAGACTGCTATCCAACATCTCTTGGATATCCAAGCGATTGAACAGGTCCCAGAGTCCCAGCATGGGATGGGATTTTATTCCATCCTCTTTGTAATTCCGAAGGCCTCGGGGGGGTATAGGGTAATTCTAGACCTCAAAAGACTGAACCGCTGTATTGTGTACAGACGGTTTAAGATGCATTCACTTCAGTCCATTTCAGACAGCGTCGGGGAGGGCGACTTCCTCACATCTATTGACATTATGGAAGCAAACCTTCATGTCCCTATTTCTCACATTCATAGACAGTTTCTTAGTTTCTGTTACAAGGACCATCATTATTTCACCAAATTACTTCCCCCCATTGCAGCTCATCTCCGGACGATTCCCGTGTGCATCCAGTGTTACCTGCACCATATCCTTATCCAGTCTTCCTCTGAGCTTCATGCTCAGGTGTATCGGGCTCACCTCCAAACACTCCAGGAGCATGGATTTTCCATCAATATCAGCAAAAGTCATCTGACACTGGCTACTCGGTTACTGCATTTGGGGGCAGAGATTGACACCAGGGAGTGCAGGGTGTTGTTAGGGTTCTGAACTGTGGGAAAAAAGGGACAGCTTGGAACTCAACTAATAATGCTTCCAAGTCTGACAGGTGTATCTTTCCCAGGAATGACAGGCTAGTATAAAAGATCTGATTAGCCAAGTCCGAAGGGGCCGGCTTATTCCTCTGTCAGCACTTTCTCAGCTCCTGGGTAAGATGGTGTCCTGCATCTCCATCGTGCCTTGGGCCCACTTACATGCTAGATGTCTTCAATGGCTCCTTCTTCCCTATCAGAGGACAGGTAGGAGCAATTCCTTGTCCAGAGTCAGAATTACCCTGGAGGTGCTCAGTTCCCTGGTATGGTAGGATTCAGAGGCCTTTTCTAGGGGTTGCCTCTTTAAGGAACCTGAGTCACTGATAGTAACAACAGATGCCAGTCTCTTTGGCTGGGGGACACACCTTCAGTCTAGGGTGACCCAGGGCCAGTGGTCGCTAGCGGACCTGGCCCATAACATTAATTGGGTGGAGCTCAGGGTGGCTCTACAGCAGTTCCAGGATCTTGTAGCAGGCAGGCGCTTATGTGCACTGACAATGTAGCAGCTAAGGTGCATATTAACAGGCAAGGGGGTACCCAATCCAGGGCCCTCATGCAGGAGGCTGAAAGGCCCTGTCTTTGGGTGGAACAGCTCCATGTGACCCTGAGGGTGGAACACATTGCAGGGTCTTCCAGTGTGCAGGCTGATTGGCTCAGCAGGGCCACCATTGACCACGCAGAGTGGTGCCTGCATGCAGATCTATTTCAGGAGCTGACAAAACATTTCGAGAGACCTGCCGTGGATCTCTTCACCGCCCTAGACTACGCCCAGCTGGAGAGATTCTTCGCAAGGTTTGCGGTTCCAGGGGCAGAAGGGGTTGATGCACTCTGCAGCGCTTGGCCATGCAAGTTCCTGTATGCATTTTCCCCTCTCATCCCGAGGGTTATTCGAAAGATTCTGGCATTTTATTACTGGCCCCACATTGGCCACGGTGACCGTGGTTTGCAGACTTAGTCGCCCTTTCAGTGGACAGGCCTTGGAGGTTACCATCAGACAGTCTCCCTCACCCAGGGGCATTGGTGCACTTGGATCCTCAGTGGCTTCAGTTGACCACCTAGCGCTTGAGCGGAGGTCTCTGAGCTGGGGCAATTATTCTTCCAAGGTCATAGACACTATCCAGGCTTCCAGGCGACCTTCCACAAACAGAATTCATGATACCACCTGGAAGGCCTTTTGCTCCTGGTGTTCGCTATCAGAATTGGATCACACCTCTGTCTCTGTACCCCAGGTTCTGGATTTTATGCAGGCAGGGCTGGAGATGAGTCTTTGGCCCAACACGATACGTCGCCAGGTGGCTGTCTTATCATCAGTTCTCACCTGCAGGGGGCTGGAGTCTTTGACCCAACATCGGCTGTCCGCAGGTTTATCAGGGGAGCAATGAACCTGTGGCCTCCGGTGGTTCACTGTTATCCAACTTGAGACATCTCTAGGGTGTTCCAGGCATTAACCAGGGAACCATTTGAACCGTTACATGAGGCCACACTTTGATTTCTGAGTGGCCTTCCTGGTCGTTATAAAATCTGCCAGGCGAATCTCGGAGCTTGCTGCTCTTTCCATCAGGCCAGACCTTTGTGTGTTTCACCCTAATCAGGTGGTTTTACATTTAGACCCTTCTTTCCTCCCAAAAGTTAATATGTGGTTTCATAGGGCCCAGAAGCTGGTCCTTCCTGATTTTTTTCCCAAACCTGTGCATTCCCTGGAATGGAAGTGGCACATGCTGGACCTGAAAAGGGAACTTCGAATTTATATTAACTGACTGCCCCCTTTAGGAAAACAGTCGCTCTTCGTCTCCTTCCAACCCGCCACCTTAGGAGCTAAGGTCACACCCTCTACCCTGGGCCGTTGGATTCGGGCGTATATTGCTAGGTCTTATGAGGTACAGGCCCTTCCATTTCCCAAGAGTATTACGGCACACTCCACAAGGAATGCAGCTACAAGTGTAGCATGGGCTATGCAGGCCTCACTGGAAGAAGTTTGCCGGGCGGCTACTTGGTCCACACCATCGCCCTTTATCAGGCACTATAAACTGGACAGCTATGCCTTGGCTGAGGTGGCATTTGGTAGGCGGGTCCTACAAAGGATGCATGAGGTGGTGGGGACCTCAGGCCAGGATGTAGCCCACCCATAGGGACACAACCACTTTGGTATGTCCCATTCCTGGATGCTGCCTCCACTGGGACGGAGAAGGAGCGTTGGTCCTACCTGATACAATCCTTCTTGTTGAGTGGAGGCAGCATCCAGCCCCACTCTAGTATAGGGATGGCCTTAGGTCCACTTTAAATGGCAGCGGCGCTAACCACATCGAGTCTATTCTCTCTTCACCAAAAGCTGGGGACCATTGGCAGAGGGCAGGTCCTTACAGCTTTGAACAGGCTCAGTCTGATTGGCCGATAGACCAGACTACTCATTCTATTCCTGGATGCTGCCTCTACCCAAGGAGAAAGATCGTATCAGGTAGAACCTAAGCTCCTCAGGTTTTCCTCAAAACAGTCTACTAGGAGGTTCTGGATCACCTTGATGGCGATCAGCAGAAGCAATAAGAGCTTCTGCTGAAGAAAATAATTGTGTTTTGCTGGGACTTCCGGAGTGACATCATGGTAGTGCGGTACAGGAGAATGGGGGTCCATTCTTTCTGTCTGAATGTTCATGTCTGGAGGCCTGTAGAAACGAAGTTAGACCCTGGAGGAGTCAGCTTTATAGAGGGGATATACCGGGGGTGACGGGGAGAAGAGTGATCCCCCATTGCAGCAGGAAGAACCCCTTGAATCCAGCGTGAAAGAGACCAGGTGTAATGGTTGGGTCCAGAGGTGTGACAGCCTGATCGAATAGCGGAGGAAGCAAAGAATGGGAAGCAACAAGAAGTATCTTTGGAGAGTGACAAGACAGAGTGAGATACTGAGTTGCTTGTCTAAGTTGGTGAAACCTACAAGCTGATAGACAAATGAGTCTCCAAGGTGGGAAAAGCAGAGCCTTAGCTGTGGGAGTGAATTCTTGAGAAGACAGAATCAGTAAACATGGCAGAAGGAGAGGAGGGTGTGATTTGATTATTTGAATAGGTGCTGTGTTGGAAAATTGTATAATTTGACTGACCATCGAGATTGAATTTGTGGCTATCTATTTTGAGAGACTACCTATTGAGCGGTTCAGGAAAGGACAAAAAATATTTTTGATAGAGACAGAGACGTTAAGGATCTGGGAGTGAAGAGAAGTGACAGTGACTGCAAAATAGAGGGAAGCTGACATCTTGGATTTGGAGAATAGAGAAGTTGCAGATGAAATAGTGAGACTTAGGAGCAAAGAACTCTGGTGAAGCTTGTGAAGGACTTTGGATTGGATATACCCGCAACCAGCTGTGTAAATATATTATATTTATTGTTCAATTTGCTTATTATATTGATTGTATAACTGCATATACAGATATATGTGTATATATTAGATATATTTATAAATAGATAAATTTATAAATAGATTAAGAGGTAATATTTTTGTGATTTTTGTATAGAAACTAGTTTTATATAGTTAACATTTTATATATACTTTATATATACTTAATATATATATTTATGCATATTTAAAATGTGATACAGTTTCTAATTACTATAACTTATATGACTGCACATTTGTAAATATTTAGATTAGAATTGATTCTGCTATTAGTAATCAGAATTGTTGGATTATAATAACTAATTATTAATTTTAGATTATAATTGCACTATACTAAGGAGTAATTTATAAGGTGATTATTGCTATAGGTTTAAGACAGGATATTATAGTGTATTACATTTATTTAAAAAAAAATAATAATGGACATACAACGAATGTGTAGAATAGGAGAAATTTTTACTAGAGAAATTTTTACTATTTTTACTAGAGAAAACGATCCCTGAGAAAATGAAGAATAGGTGATTTATGGTACAGTGGAAGAAGTCTTTAAGAGTTTAACTATGACAAGCATGACGACGATCACAAAAACTGCAAAGAAAACTACACTGAAGACAGCCTCCCCAGTGGGACAGAGATCAATAAGAGATATGCTGGGGGGTGAGAAATCAGAATCCTCACTGAGTCTACAGAGCATGCAATTGACATTGAATATGATCCAAGAAGTGATGCTGAAAACGCAAGAGTCAATAGGTAAGAACTATGAGGAAATGAAGAGTGATACGGGTGAAGTGAAAGAAGATATACGGAAATTAGATGACAGAATGGGAAAAATAAAGGAGACAATTGCCGAAAGCAAACAGAGAATAAAGACAGTAGAGGTAAGAACAGAGCAAATGTAGAAGAAATTGGAAGCAATGGAAGAAAGACTGATGGCTGCGAATCGGGACCTTGGGGAGGCAATAATATATCTTGAATTGGAAAAATCTGCCTTCTATCTGAGATTTCAAAATATAACAGAGAATAAAGAGGAAGATCCAGTGAACCTCATGACAGAAATGCTGGCTGACATGTTGCAGATGAATAAACATGAAATGCAGAATAGCATTGATGAAATATACAGAGTCCATACTAACTGCACACGACGCCATAAATTACCAAGGGAAATGCATGTGAGGTTCACACACAAAAAACCCCAGTCAGGGATAAAATTATAGAAGGACACAAGATGTTCCATTGACTTATAAGGGGAGAGAAGTTTTAACCCTTAAGCAGGTACCCAGAAGAATTAGAGAACAAAGGCGGAACTACCACTTTCTCTCTTCACAACTGTTCCAGTGGCTTATCCCTGAGGGTATGTTGGTAGCTTGGTAGGATAAAAAAAATCAGAATTGATACCCTGGACAAAGCCCAAGAGTTCTACGAGTACTATATAGCAACAGATGAGGAACAGGATAGTGGAGAAGAGACAGATGGTAAAAGCCAAGAAGAACAACAACTGGAAGAAAAGGAGTTGGATAAAGAAATGAGAGAAGACTGAAAGAGAACATCAGGAAAGAGAGGGGACGAGGACACAATGGGAGATAAGACCGAGGAGAGGAACGAGGACTACCAATAAACAATAATATGGAAGAAGAAATTAAGTTAATATCAATTAATATAAATGGATTGAATTCTCTGGTTAAAAGAAAGCAAGTATACTCTAAACTCAAAAAAACAAAATATGAATATTACATGTTTACAAGAAGTACAAATCAAAAAACAGCAAGATGGCATTCTAGAATCTCCTAAAATAGGGAAACTCCATTTGGCTTTGACACAGAAAAAAAAGAGGGGCGATTTGAAACCTGAGATTTTTTTATTAGGAATTGTGCCAGAAACATTCAATAGAGAATTGAGATATTTGATTGTGAATATATTAACAGTGGCTAGAATTGTGTTTGCTAAAAACTGGAAAAATGAGAAAATACCAACGCAAGATGAAATTATCAAGAAAATTATGGAATGTGCTGAAATGAGTAAATTGACATTTGAAATTAGAGAACAAGAAGATAAACAATACTATAAGATATGGGATTTATTTTATCAATGGCTTGACAATAAAATATGGAAATGAAATATGAGATAGAAAATGAACGTTAAAATATAATATGTAAAAATATTTTTTTCTGCAATGATAATGCCATTCTTAAATAAATGACGAGGATAATGATGTAAAGATATATATCAGGCTGATAATATGAGAAATTAGACAACTGGTTAAATATTATTATAAGCACAAGAGAACTGTACCGACCGACACACCGTATGTAATTGTGAGGGATGATGGAGTTTTTAAGTTTTGTTTGTTTAAAAAAATTTTTTAAATAAAAAAAAAAAAGTGGGGCGTTTCCTGAGCAGCATGAAATGGCGGGCAGAGGAGACAGTGGAAGGCACATCCAAAGTTATCAATATGTGTCTGGCCAATGTGAGCCCAGCAGTTTACCCTGCAATACCAGCAACCCCAGCACTGCGAAAAACCATCCAAAGAAAAAGGAACTAAATATGGGCAGGACCCTCAAACCCGATAAGCCTTGATGACTTCATTTTATCTGAGAAATACAAGACATATTTACCAACTGCTGGCTTACAAGAGCCTTTCCTACTAGGAGATTTTGGAGAGGGGTCAAGGAGGATCCTAATATGTGGCAGAAGGACTTGGTTGAACATCTTGAAGTCATCCAACACCTGGTATGTAGATGGGACTTTTGCCATAGCTCCAAAACTCTTTGCACAGGTGTATGTCTTCCTAGCCAAGAAATTTGGGAGAGTGCATCTTGTCTTGTATGCACTTCTACCAGACAAACGATGTGCTACATATGAAAGGCTGTTTGAGTTCGTTAAAAACCTGATGCCTGACACACAGCCGCGGTCCATTCACTCTGATTTTGAATTGGCTGACATGAATGCCATCAGGGAATGCTTCCCAGAAGTAGCTTTGAAAGGGTGCTTTTTTCATCTAACACAAAATATGAAGAAGCATTTGGTTAGAGATGGAGCCGCACATGAATACAATACAGATGCTGAGTTCGCTGTGAGGGCAAAAATGGTTGTGGCCTTGGCTTTCGTATCTGTCCCAGACTTGGATGAATACATTACTGCGCTGGAAAGTTATCTTCCGGGACCGCTGCTCCGTCTCCTGCACTGGTTTGAGAATACCTACATTGGCCATCCTGCAAGGAGGGGGCATGGAAGACAGCCACCTTTGTTCCCAACATCCATGTGGAATCTTTTCCAGCAAGCAGAGATGGCACACTATCGTACAAACAATCCCTTGGAAGCAGCTTATAGCCAAGCACAATTGGGCATGCGTCATCCAAACATTTGGAAATTTATAGATGGCCTACACAAGGTTCAATGAGGCAGGGATGCATTTTATGAACAACTCTTATCAGGACATGGTCCTCCAATGAAACTGAAGAAATATCGCAGTGCAGACCAATGGATTGCCCGGATTGTTGGTGAATATGGCAACCCAAAACCTATCAATTTGTGTGCCATTGCACACAATTATCAAATAGACTAATAAAAGCTGATTTTAAGTAGTCTTCTTTCTTTTTCTCACCTATTACTTCTTTGATGGTGTGTGGTTACAGGTGGGATGGTGTGTGTTTAAGGGAGTGTGAATATCCAAGACATGATTCAATGAGAGGGGAAGTCTGGAGCCCCCATTGCTTCTCCAGGTTGTTGGTTTTTTTGGGGGGGGGGGAGAATCCTGTGTTCATAAGATGAATATTTACCATCATGCAAGTCACTTGCTGCCTCTCTGCCAGAATCCCAGGCAGTGGTTCTCTGGGAGGGAAAGTCCCAAAAGCTTCTACCATAAAGACCACAACTGCTGGAATTATCCCCTGCAATTGTACCCTTTGCAAGCACCCTTGTGGTGAAGATCCAGCTGTTGCCAAGGTCCCACCCAGCACCCAAGATCCCTGTCGCCAGACACCACACCCAGGCCCTCCCCTCCTCCTTCCTTCCTTCTTTCCTTCCTCCCTCCCACCCTTCCAAAGGACCTGACAGGCACTTAGGAGCAAGGCAAGAATCATCTTCATTGAGTTTATCAAATACATAGAGGTATCCATCAGAAACAAACTTTTCTCTTAGGAAATTAGGAGGGAATCCTGCAACCTTAAGTTCTCCTGAAGTGCTGTTGTAACTGTTTAGATGTATTTGTTTATTCAGGAAACAGCTTGTTAAATGTAAAGGGGAGGCAAATCAAAACCAGAGCAATGTAAATGCCCCAGGCAAAAAAAAAGATGCTACAAAGGATTTTCATTTTGGAAAAACGAACCGCCTCCATCATTCCATGTAACTCAAAGACTTCCATAGGAACCTCAATCTGCATATCTGGACATCAAGACATACAGATGAAATGGGAACTTTGAGGGTGGGGAGATAAAACCCCCTTGCAGATGAAGGAAATAATCAAATAAACTCATATTCTGCTTCCCCCCATCCCCCTGATGCTGCAGTTGGGCTCTTCCCCCCACCCCACACCTGATCCTGCAGTTTTTAAAATTTAAAAATTCCAAATTTTAAAAATTGTCCTAATGCTGAGAACTCAAAGCCCTTTAGAATAACGATAATTGTAACAACAACAAAGCTAACACATTCACTCTTGCATCTTACCAGCAATGTCACAAAGTTCAGCATCAGAAGCGTTTGCCAGGGCTTCTTCCAGTTCTGGTTCCAGGGTTACCCTTTCCAAAACTGGATCGATAGCTTTCTGCTTGGGTACCCAGATTTTTCCTAGAAATACATGAAGTAGTAACAGCTTTAGTTCCATTCCAGAAGGCTGGCAATTAGATACATTTTGGTCTAATGGTTAAAGCACCAGGCTAGAAGCTGGGAGACTGTGAGTTCTAATCCTGCCTCATGGACTCACGCCTTTCATGCCTCATGAAAGCCAGCTGACGACTTTGGGAGGGTCAGTCTCTCTCTCTCAGCCCAACCCACCTCCCAGGGTTGTTGTTGTGGGAATAAAAGGAAGAAGAAGGTGTGTTGAATATGCTCACCACTTTGAATTATTTGTAAAAAAGAATAAAGGCGGGGTATAAACAAATAAACAAACCAATACATTTTACTCTCCTACCTAAGGTGGTTCTTTCATATTCCTAATGTTTCACGACTCTAAAAGAAAAAAGCAGAGGCATTGGCAATGGAACTCTGTTGTATGAAAAGGGGAAGTTAAAATCTTCCCTTCCCAATTAAAACCATCCAGGGGTGGGCTTCAAAAATTTTAGCAAGGGGTTCTCTGCCCGGTTGCTGGGTGGCCGTGGCCATGGTGGGCATGGCCTAGTCAGCCTCCTGCACCATGGCAGGGGGGTGGTTTTGCCCTTCCCGGGCTCTGGAGGCTTTCCTTGAGCCTCTGGGTGGGTGAAAACGACCTCCCCAGGCTCTGGAGGCCGGAAATGGGAGCATTTCTGGCCTTCCCAAACTTCTGGTAGGCCCGTTTTTCGCCCTCCCTGAGCCTCTATGTGCACCCTGCACTTACCTGTATCCAAAACGGGCCACGTGGGGACTCCTGGGAGGGATGGAATGGGCCCAGCCAGGAGTGGGTTTTGAGGGTTCTCTGAACTGCACAGAATCTTAGCTAGAGGTTCTCCTGAACCCCTGCGAACCCCCAGCAGCCCACCCTGTCTCTATCTACCAATAACTCATAGGAAAATAGAATAGAATAGAATTCTTTATTGGGCAAGTGTGATTGGACATACACTTGGCATTTGTCTCTGGTGCATAAGCTCTGAATGTACATGCAAGCAACAAGTGATAATCATAATCTTAAAATACATAAATCATAAATACAACACTCAGTGACAGTCATAGGATACTAAATAAAGGCCTTACTGTGTGCGTGTTATTCCTATCAGGTTTCAAGATTTACAGTGTGATTGCTAACCTCACACTTAAAGTAGTAGAGGCTGGATTTTATGTAATTCCACATCAGATTATGTTAATGCAAAATCATTTTTTATAGCATCCTACTTCTAAGGCTGCCTAACTGTGACTAGTATTAATTTTAAAATAGCAATGGCATGGAGTCAGAGCATGCCTTTGGGGCCCTGGCACCTTCAGTGATATCCCAGGCTTTTCTCCAAATTCTCATTCACTGCAGGATGTGCTCATTCAGGCTTGGCCCTTTGAACAGGAAACCAAATTCCTTTCTTATATTTTCACACACACTTTTAAAAATAAAGCTCTATTTGTTTTACTTAAGGTAAAGCTAAAAGACATTTTTTTCACTTGCAACTTACAGCAATTTCAACACCAATTCAACCATTTGTGCCCAAATAACAGTAACAAAGCGAGGCTTTATGTCACTTCCATGTTTAATGAACAAAAACTCTGACAGTGCTTTAAGTTACTGCTATGGAAATGGCCAAAATTTATTTTGAGTAGTGCTTGATTGCTGATGAATACATGTCCATGTACCTCTCTTAGCAACAATATAAGAAGAGTTTGCAATTGCTTTTTCTGGATATTTTTTTTCACTTTCTATCTAGTCTTGGGATTCCCTGCAGTATTAGCCAGCCTAACCATGTCTAACTTTGGTGACCAGAGAGGGCCAATCAGGTGCTGTAGGAAACACACAAAAAAGCTAGCTCAATAAGTTGCAAAATTAGTGAGAAGTTAGTGTTGGTGTTGGTGATTAGGCAATGGATCTTTAATTTTTTTTTAAAAAAATCTCAGAACAAAAGAAATGTGTGTATGCAGTGGTGAAAATGCCACCTTTACTCCGAAGAAAAAAAATAAAGATTATGAAGGGACAAAATTAGAGTATTTTTATATTTCTTTTGCCAACTTTTTTCTTGGAAAAAAGGACAAAGTCTGGTTTGGGGGGGGCGGGGTTGGAAAGCAAAACATAAGATGGAACAAACATAAGGGTTCCTTTTTTTATAATACAGTGCAGTCAAATGGGGGTGGGGGAGAAAAGTGCTGCTCCAGGCGCAGAATGTGACACTGGGGCTATTTTTGTTCCTGCTTCCTATGAAATGGCACGAAACAAAGGACAAGGACCAGGCGGTCCAGCTTGTTGGTGGAGCGAGACTAAATTTAGGCTCACACTGAAGCAACTGCTCCTTTTCTCATGAGGGTAGAGGAACGGAAGGCCAAAGTTATAGAAGAAGGGCTTGCTTTTAGGGGTATTAGCCATACAATCACTACTCTATTCCTTGAAGTAGACTTTATTTTAAAATAAAAGACAATACGAACATAAAATACAATTTAAACAATTTAACACATAGTGGCCAACTCAACTGAAAATAATTCACCACGGTCAACTTGCTGCGGGACAAAAATTACATTATACTGAAGAAATGGTGGAAAGAATAACTGAAGAAAGGATGCAAAACGAGGGACAAAATGAAATGTGAATGACAAAAATTAAAATAATGTTTAATTATTTAAAATAATTAAATAAAATAGTTGAATTGTCCCGTGACAAGTTGGCTGTGGCAAGTTGACCATGGTGAATTGGCAGTAGTGACTTGCTACAGCAAGTTGGCCAGGGCAAGTTGTCCCATTCTGGTTTTGGGATGTACTTTATATCTTTACATTTACTATCAGTATGGGAAGCACAGTACAAACTGTACTCTAGATGCTGCATGGCACCTGCAGAATTGTGCTAGTTAATCTCCTACCTCTTTTTTCTCCCGTGAAGGGAACCAGATCGTCTCGGTCTTTAGTGTCATTTGCCTGCTTCTCCAAATGTGCCAGAAGAACATCTCTATTAAAAGGGCCTGTGGGTGTTTTCTTGGTCTGATCTTTCTGTCTCATTCCTGCAGGTAATATTGCATTCTATATTTTGGAGAAAGGGAAAAAAAACATTCAAGCTCCATGATCATCATCCATCACCCTATCTTTTTAAATGAAATCCCACATGCTAGCAGCATCTAGCTATTGAATTGGAGTAGCACTCACAAAATTGTAAAATATGTGATGAAACGTTTGTTCAATTGACTAGCAAATTAACAATGTTTAAAATACCTGTAGAGAACAATAACAATAACAAAAATTAAGGAACACAAACCAAAAGCAAATAGACAAGAGAAGACAAGAGAAGAAACCACTCAAATAATCAATCCATGGGCTCAACTAACCTCCCATCCTCCATCCCTGGGAAAACAGCCAAGACTTGAGGGCTTCCCAAAACTCCAGCAGAGTCAGGGCCAAACTAATCTCAAGTGTATGGTGATCCAAAGGGTAGGGCTATAATAGACAAGGCACATTTCCTGGATCCTGTCAAGAGAACATTCTCTAATAATCAATGGGACCAGGACCATGCCCCTTCTGCCAAACTAGACTGCAGAAAATACTTCACTAGACTTCAGTAATAGAGTTCTCAAAGACTGGAATGCACTACCTGACTCTGTGGTTTCTTCCCCAAAACTTTAACCTTAGACTGTCTACTGTAGACCTCACCCCATTCCTAAGAAGTCTGTAAGGGGCACGCATAAGCGCATCAGCGTGCCTACCGTCCCTGTCCTAATGTTTTCTTTATTTCTTTATCCTTTTCATGTATTTATAATTATATTTATACCTGTATCTGTCATAAAATACATGCTTGACAAATAAATAAATAAATAAATAAATAAATAAAAAAAATAAAAATATGGGAGGCAAGCCAAAAAAACCCATATCAGTTAAAGTATTGAAGCGGGAAGAGATGATGGATAGATGATATCTCTTTTTTGTTGTATTTCTGATTTGCTTTTGCTTTTCTCTCTCTTTCTTTTCTCTTTTTAGGTAGGTGACATGACTAGAAGTTAGGTAGCATAGAAAGAAAATGTTTTTTTAATAAAGGGTGACATGATTAAAAGTTAGAATAAGAGGTAAAATAAGAGAAGGGGGGAATATCAGTGTATACACTTTTATATAATAAAATAAAAGCAATAACAAGAAAGCATGGAATAATTGAATAATGACAAACTGCAACTTAAAATAAATGTTTATCATTATTACAAATATATAAGTTCGTTGAATGTAATAAGTATGATTAATTCTACTAGTTTTATTTGTCTTAGAATATATGACACCCAGATGCCACACTCTTCATGCATTGAAACGTTTGTTAAAAAATTAAAAAAAAACTTTTTTAAAAAAAAGACTACATACTATATTTTCTTCTATAAGATTATAGGATGTCAACTATTGCTGTATCTGATCATTAGGGCCTGACTCTTGGATTGTTTTTGTTATTATACATTTCATGATTTTGTCTTATAAAATATTGAGAGTTGTTTTGGATTATAGTGGTGTATTAAGTATGCAATCAGAACACAATACTAGAAATATTAAGATGGCCTCAGGTAAGAACTGCTTGGATAACCAGCATTCAATACATCATTATTTGTACTTCCCTTGCAAGTTGCACGCTTTCTCAGCAAAGAAGAGGAGTTCTTCAAAAGACACATTAGCATTATCACATTAACTAAGATCCATAACAAAAGGTTGGTGGGAAACCAGGAGTGGTATTCACTAACTTTCACTACCAGTTTGCAAATGTGAGCGCGTGCACCTGCACACGCTTTGCTCGCATGCACCAACTCCACACATGTGCAGGGCCTTCTGCGCAAGCACAGACCATCAAAAACATGGATAAATGGGAAGTGATCATGTCCGGGTGGGTGGACAGAGCAACCTGCAGCCACCGCTACCAGTTCGGCTGAACCAGATAGATCCGGCTGAATACCACCACTGTGGGAAACCCATTGGTGTTCAGTGCCTATCTTTTTATATAGTAATATATTAAAAATATATATTTTATATAGTAAGGACAATTAACCAGTGGAACAGCTTGCCTTCAGAAATTGTGCGTGCTCCATCACTGGAGGTTTTAAAGAAGAGACAATCATTTGTCTGAGATTATATAGGTTCTCCTGCTTCAGCAGGGTGCTGGACTAGAAGACTTCCAAGGTCTCTTCCATCTCTACTCTACTCTACTCTACTCTACTCTACTCTACTCTACTCTACTCTACTCTACTCTACTCTACTCTACTCTAC
>JANHFM010004529.1:94547-104722 GCA_032468115.1 Grayia smithii
CATTGGCTTGTGCTTAATTGTAAGCCACCCTGAGTCTCCGGAGAAGGGCGGGATATAAATGGGATTAAAAAAAAAAATGTCTGTGCAAATTTGTCATATTTTATTACTGATTTACCTTGTTTTAATCTATAGGAGCAACAATTTCCTTTGTGTTTTACTTTGAATTTTCTCCCAAAGGAAGGCTCTGAGATTGCTTATAACCAATAAATGATATGAATCACATTTTATATTCCGTAAACTTAACATTCTGATAGACCAAGAAGTATTAAGTCTATCTACATCTTGATCTTCACATTTTGTTTTATATTTCCTTCTGTAAGATACCATTAAAATATTTACCATTTCAAACTGAGCCACCATTTTAATATTCCAGATGGAGTATTTGTAAATTATTTTTCCATTTTTCACCAATTTTTCTTTCTCCCTTTTGCACATCTTTTATATTACTTTTATAAAGACTCTTTTATGGGGAATTAACAGAGCAGTATTAAGATTCTCATCATTTGTAATTTTAACTATAAATAATATTCCACATTTTAAGTTCCATAATCAAAAAAAGGTGTGGTTTGAGTGATATTTGTATTTATTTGACTGGAGAAAAATCTTTATGTGCTAGTAAATACTTCCCTTTGTTGACTCAAATGAAGAAATATATTTGTTGAGCATTGCATTAAAAATGGACCAAAAAATATTAAAATAAAAGGTGTTATCTTTTTATAGACTATTTAGTCGGCACGATCCTCAAGCAGAGGAAGCACTAGCCAAGAGGAGAGGACGGAATAGTCCAAATGGGAATCTTATTAGGATGTTGGTTCTTTTCTTTCTTGAAAGTGAGGTAAAATTAATTTTTGTTCAATTTTATTTAAACTGATTAGTTTTAACAACCTTTTCCAATTAACATTATTTTAGACAAATTCCTTGTGTGTCCTATCACACTTGACCAGTCCTCTTCTCTTCTCTTCTCTTCTCTTCTCTTCTCTTCCCATTCCCATTCCCATTCCCATTCCCATTCCTATTCTCATCTATTTCTAGTTCTGTTTAAATCTATTTATTGTGGCTAAAAATCTGTTACTGTAAAACCTGAGTATATTTTGATCTCCAGAATTACTAGAAGTATGGAAGTCACCAGATTTCAGTACTGTAATGCAACTGCTAAACTATTCAAAAATATAATCTTTAATTTGTATTGTAATGTCCATTGAAAACAATTGCCACAGTTTTAAAGAAAAAAAAACCTCTTCATGGATTGAAAATTAAGTAGACTAGCATTTCATCTGAAAGTGGACGGAATGGAACTTTTTGGCTCAAATCTTTTGCACTGCCTATTTCGCCACCAGGGTTTCGCCTCTGTGTTATTACGCCACGGCACTTTGCACCACAGCCCCTCCATCCTAGTCCATTCTCCGCAGCCCATTCATCAAAGTACAGTTTATGTCGGCCTTTTGGGTGCCCAGGATAGTTCGCAGCCAGCCGATCGGGCTCGGGGGCTTTGGGAGTAGAGCAGGGGCTGCAGTTCAAAGGGAGGCTCTGTCAGTTCAGAGCCTCACGAGGCAGCCAAGAGCAGCGTGGGGGAGGGATCCAACCACAAAAGATGGGGGAGGGGGGCTGTAGAGGTTCCCAGGGCCTCTCCCTGTGGAAGAGGGGGCTGGGAAGCTGCAAAAGTATTCCTACCCCGACCAGGGCTGCCCTAGTTAGTAGCATTTGGGGCTCTGAAACCCCCGCCCCAGCCAGGAGCCCCTTGCCTGTCAGTTCGGAGCCTCCCAAGGCGGCCAAGAGCAGGGCGGGGGAAGGAGGACTATAGAAGATGAGGGGTCTATCAGGTGGGGCTTTTGCAACCAGTTGGCAGGAATGGCTGGCCTGATCTTTTGCTTTTCCTTCAGATTTCTGAAGATCTTTTGCTTTTACTTCTCCTGGTTCCTGAAGAAACACCTGTCCCAAGAGCCTGCTTTCTTCTAACCCCTATCCCCACCTCTTTGTTCCCTCTCTGCTTCTCCCAGGTTTCTGGGAGTGAAGTACCTGGCATTTGTCCAAACATATGTCTTACCTTTGATCAGAGCCTCCCCCTTCTGCCTAAGAACCATCTCACCTTTGATCTATTCCTGTCACTCCAGGGGGCCAAATGGCCAAAGGAAAGAGATTAGACTAATAAGGCTAATAAGGAGCATTCTGTCCTTTTTGCAGGAATACACAAATCTAATTCGGAAGTCAGGATGTTATTTTATGACATTTCTGACTGAATAAAAAGGAGTTACACCTTCTCTGAAGTGTAGCCTCCGTTTAAGTTTCTTGTTTGGCATTTATGAACTGAAACGTATTATTATTGGACCTTACAGATGGAAATGAAGAGGAGTGAGGAGCAACTCTAATTCCAATCGCTTTATGAAAGTGGGCCCATTTTTTGCATAAACGGGGCGCACAAAGTGTTTGGGTGGCCTGCAGAGTGCTCCTGGGGGCTGGAGAGGGCAAAAATGCTCCCTTTTTTGTGAAAAACATTGGGAGCACTCTGCAGGCCTCCCAAACCCTCTGCACATCCCATTTTTGCAAAAAATGGCCCTGTTTTCAACAAAAACAGGATGCACGAGCTGGGGTTTCAGGAAGCCAAAAATGGCTGTATTTGGTGTATAATCCGCACCACTGTTTCCACTCTCTTTGGGGAGGGGGGAAGTGCGTCTTATACTCCGAAAAGTATGGTATTTTAATGTGGTTAGGGAACAATAACAGAATCTTGAGAAGATGTCAGAGCCTCTCTCCTTACAACTTACAACTAATCCAACCAAGGCAGAGTCGCTTTGACTTCGTTTTTAATGTTTTGTACCTTCCCAAGACTCAAATTCCTTCCCATTTTTTTTACATATTCTTACATAATGCTGCAAATAATACTACTAGTGTCTGTGAAAATGTCTATAAAGAGTTTTGCTTGTTTTAATTTTTAGTTACATGAACATGCTGCTTATTTGGTGGACAGTTTATGGGAAAGCTCTCAAGAATTGTTAAAAGACTGGGAATGCATGACAGAATTGCTACTAGAAGAACCTGTTCAAGGTGAAGAAGGTACTCATCAGGTTTTCTTATTTGATTAAAACAACATAGCACTGTCCATTTAAGGCAGTGAAATGTAGTGGGCTGCTTATTTAATCTCTGCTTTCAGTAAAATAAATGATGCAGAGTAATTGTAATTAATTTAAGAGTCTTAGAATTTAACTTTTTACTTATATCCAAATCCACAATCATGTATTTATTACATTTACTGGCATCCCTCCAAATCAATCAATATGACTCTGGACAGCATACAACAACAAAAATAAACATTAACAAAAAATAACCATACATTATATTTAAAAAAACAAAACTCTTCTAATATATAAAATGGTAAATCAAAATTTAATTAATTATAAAATTAAAACAACCGGAAACAAATTCTACTCAACTAAACCCAAATGCTGGAAGAAAAAGCCAAATCTTAAAGTCAAGCAACATTGAGGCCATCATATAATTGGAATGAGGCCGTGGGGGACCAAAAATAGAGGCAACTATCAAAAAGAAACACCTTGAAAGTCAGTAATGTAAGATTCTTTCCCTCACATTGCAAAGCTTTTACATTCCTGGCTGCTTATATTTTGTATTTTATCAGTATCAAAGTTCAGCAGAAATTGAGTTACATCAGGTTTCAAATATTGTAAACATTTATATCTTAAAAGTTTACACTAAGCTGCCTTAGCATTTAATTTAGCATTTAACTTTAAACAGGTCCTTAAAGCATTTTGCCATTGTTTATGTTTATATTATAGAAAAGGGAAAACTTATTATATCTTGGGCAACTAAAACTGCAGTCTTTTAACTTACAAACTTTTTATCAGCATATTCTGAAATATGGCAGTTTATTCTGAAATATGGGAGTTTATTACTTATAATGTCACCAGAATCTCTAAACTTTCATATCTCACACAATGACATACAGAATTTCAGACTATGAAAACCCTTGTGTATTTCATATTTAAATTGGCGTTTCAGCCATTAAAATCTATACCTGAAAAGGGAAGGTGGATAATTTTCCACTCTATGCCTCAGATAGAACTTCTTGAGTAGCTTTACCAGAAGCTGAGCCGAAAATGAGAGTTTGACATCTGAAGGGAGTATGCCTGATTGAAGGAGAAAAAGAAAAGGGGAGATACTGCTTTGTAGGATTGCACAACATCTTAGCACATTGTCATCTTATCAGAAGTTGAAGAATGATATAAGTACATATTATTTAAAATCAAAGGAACCACTTCATTATTATATATGTAACTAGAGTTATCTTGCAATAGATAATGATCCATCGTAGTTTGATTTTTAATGCTATTTTATTGTATTTAGAAATATTTATCTTTTAAGGTTTTATTGCTTTTAATGTTGTAAGCCTTTCAGAGTCACTTCAAAGTGAGATGGGTAGCAAACAAATTTAATTATAAATAAAATAAATAAAAGATTTGTACATATTACATAGAGATTTAAATAAAACCAAATAAAGTAGACTCTTTTAAAAATCTTTAAAATATTGGAAAAGCACTTGAGATTTCAATTTAATTAAGTATTTAATTAAATTAAGACTTAAAGTATTTTTAAAAAACTATAGTGGTAAGCCATTGATAAATTAACTACAAAATGTATTCAGTTTACTTAGCCCAATTAATCATTGCTAAGCAGTGGAAATAAATGGATAACATTTCAGTGGTTAGATGGCATGTTAAAATCTGGTTTGTGGCTTTATTGAAAAGTCTCTGATAAATTCCATTGGATGATAAGTTAAAGTTAAAGGAAATACTCATTGTTTTACAAAGAATTTTATTATTTACATAAGAGATGAGCATTTTGGAAACAACTTCTGTCAAACATTATGGGCATGTTAAAAAATATATCAGCAATATGTACATTTTGTGTAACTCAGATAAAATTAATTAATTAACAAAACAATTCATAGATAGGATTGTTAAAGTCGTCACATGACCATGTGCAAGTCTTAAACCTTTCATCATGGATAAGCAAATCACAGGGTTGTTAAGTGAAATCTGGCTTCCCCCACTGAGTTTCCTTGTGGGAAGTTGGTTGAGAAGTCTGCAAATGGTGATCACCTGTCCCAGGGATACAGCAATTATTGTAAATACATCCAGTTGCCAAGCTCTCAAATCATGATGAAATCATGCTAGGCATAAATGTGAAGTCAATGTATTCAGTGGTTTAGTGATTTGGAACAATCATTTTTAAAAAGAAATTGTCGTTTTCTTATTTTCAGTGATATGGCTGCTACTATTCTGCTACAGGTTTTAGAAGATAAAATGATTTGTTGTTTAGGATATTGAGCCAAGAATTGTAGTATTATTTGCATAGATTAGTTGCCACATTTCATTAGTCCATATATATTCTTTATCTCTGTAGCGATGTCTGATCGTCAGGAAAGTGCACTTATAGAGTTAATGGTATGTACAATTCGACAAGCTGCAGAAGCACACCCTCCAGTGGGCAGAGGAACTGGCAAGAGAGTAAGTTTTTTTTTTTGTTACTTTTCTCTTGGACTTTTTGTACGCATGTTTTTTCAGTGATTTTTAATAATACCTCAATAGGGAAAAAGTAATTGGAAAACATTTATCACAAATGATATTTGAGTTCAATATTCTATTTTGCAAGGACTTATTTTTATAAAATGCAAATTTTATAAAAAAGATTGTTTTCTAGAACAGTGACAATTCAGATGTTTTTTGTAATCATGTTCAAAACATAAAATGTTTGCCTTGATGAGCACTCTCAATGAGAATGTGGAGGTGCACATCTCAAACATTTGGAGATACACTCAAAGGACTTTTGGGAGGTACGCATCTTTGTAACAAAATGGCTTAAAATGCTAGAAAATCTGTCAAAGTTGTTAAATACTTTGTATTTAAATAATTGTACAGGTAGTCCTTGGCTAACAGCCGTTCATTCAATGACTGTTCAAAGTAACAACAATGCCAAATAAGGAGGCTTATGACTAGTTCTCAAAGTTGCAGCTATAGCAGAATCCCAAGTCATGCTATCACAATTTGGGAGCTTTACAATTGGCTCACAATTATGATAGTTGTAGTGTCCCATGGTCATGTGGTCGCCATTTGTAAACTTTACTGCTGGATTCCATCAAGTAAAGTCAGTGGCGAAACTGGCAAAAGGTCACAAATGGCGATAATCTGACATCTCACTTAACAGCTGTATAGGATTTGCTTAATAACTGCCACTGGAACTGCCATCATAACACAGTGTGGTCACGTGATGTCACTTGGTGATGGAGTTGCCAGTCCAATTGTCATTAACTGAGGACTACTTATATTCTTTCTTATTGCAGCATTCTCAGAAAATTTTCCTTTCGATTTGCGTTATAATAGTAGTGTGCTATTAAAAACCAGCATATTAATTTGCAGACTAATTAGGCTGCTGTATAAAGAAGCCACAATTTATATTTTGATTGGCAATATTTATATTACAACTGTTTACGATGTGATAGTCCCCCTATTTTTCAGGTTTTAACAGCAAAAGAAAGAAAAACTCAGATAGATGACCGGAACAAGCTAACAGAACACTTCATTATCGCACTTCCCATGCTTCTATCAAAGGTATGTCAATAGAATGTGATTTAGTAATAATAGTTGTATGATTCTGTTTTTAATTTCTGTATTAATTTTCTTTTTTTTTCTATTGCTAGTATTCTGCTGATGCAGAGAAGGTGGCAAATCTTCTTCAAATTCCTCAATATTTTGACTTAGAAATTTACAGTACAGGAAGAATGGAGAAGGTATAGTACACCAAAATGGAAAAGTAATCTGACAATTGAAGAGATTTGTCCAAGCAGTCACAAAGAATCAGACGCAACTGAATGGACACACAAAGACACATGTACCATACACATGGTGCTATGTGCTATGTCATCATCCTTCCAATCTTCTGACTCCTTGGAATAATTTAATACAGTATTTATTTAGACTCAGTTTTACAACTATAGAAAGGAGTTTTGTTGTAAATATAAGTTACATGGCAATGTGAAGAATCTGAACTAAAAGCACACTTGTTATGTTTCCTGTCGTCACATTACTTATATGTATGTATGTATGTATGTATGTATGTTTCCTAGCATCGATATATGTTGAAGGTTTTGTAATTATTTGGAATTTTATATTTCTGTGCTCTGTTGTCATGTTTAAGTTTGAGTAATTGCTTCAAGAAATGACCAAAATTTCTCTTTCTTCCACAGCATTTGGATGCTTTGTTGAAACAGATTAAATTTGTTGTAGAGAAGCATGTAGAATCAGATGTTCTTGAAGCCTGCAGTAAAACATACAGCATTCTGTGCAGTGAAGAATATACCATTCAGAACAGGGTTGACATAGCTCACAGCCAGCTCATTGATGAATTTGTGGATCGATTCAACCATTCTGTGGAGGATCTATTAAATGAGGTTTGCTTGTATCCTGTTTTCCTAGAATAAAATATCTGCCTACACATTAGTACCAAAACATTATTTTAATTATTTAATTTTTTTTGTTTGCATCCCAGAACATCAAATGAGAACTAAATTTCTATTGTATTGGTGGTATATAAGAGGCCTAGACAGAGGTGGGTGGAAAACCACATAAATATGTTTACCACAGAGAACAATAGAAAGATCTTTTTCTATTTAAATATATTATGATTATAAAGTGAAGTGATGAATGGAAATTAGTTCCTGACAGTTGGCCGTGACGGCACAGTGATTAGAATGCAGTATTCCAGGTTAACACTGCCCATTGCCAGGAGTTCGATCCTGACCTGCTTAAGATTGACTCAGCCTTCCATCCTTCCGAAGTTAGTAAAATGATATACTGACTCTGTAAATGTTCACAGTGTTGTAAAGCACTACAAAGTGATATGTAAAAATAAGTGCTATTGCTATTGCTACTAATGATATTATGATTCTAAAGTGAGGTGATGTAAGAAAATTAGTTCCTCGCACAGTTATTGCTTCCATTAAGTTTGAAAGTAGAAGAGAAACCATCTGTATAGTCAAGAACTCTGACCATACTTCTAATAGGTGCATTGTTTCAGATTTGGATAGTTTCCATTATTTTCAGTTTATGACCATAAGAGAGACAGGAAAAATAGTTGTTAAGCAGTGATATGAGCCACAGTGGCACAGTGGTTAGAGTGCAGTAGTGCAGGCTACTTCTGCTGACTGCCGACTGTCTGCAATTTGGCAGTTCAAATCTCACCAGGCTCAAGCTTAACTCAGCCTTCCATCCTTCTGAGGTGGGTAAAATGAGGACCCAAATTGTTGAGGGCAATATGCTGACTCAGTAAACCTCTTCAACAGGGCTGTAAAGCACTGTGAAACGGTATATAAGTCTAAGTGCTATTGCTATTGTTAAGTGTGGTATCACAGACTGCACTTGATTTTAAAACCTTTTTTTTTGCTGCAGTCATTAAGCGAATCACCCATGTTATAAGAGACATTATATGACCACTACTTGCAACTGTTAGGCTTCCCTGTTGACTTCACTTCTCAGAAGCCATCTGGAAACGTTGCAAATGGCAGTCACATGACTGTAGGATGCTGTCACTATCATAAATGTATAATGGTTGCCAAGTGCCCAAATCACAATCATAACTGTGGGGATGTGCAACAGTCATTAAGTGTGAAGTTCAGTCATAAGTCATTTTTTTTCAGCACTGTTGTAAACTTTGAACAGTTGCTAAATGAATGGTCATTAAATGAAGTCTACCTATACATAGAACCCCTTTATTTGGAGAAAGAAAGATTCATGTAACATGAACTTTTATTTCAGAATTAGAATTAAATACATTTTGTAATTATCTACTCATGAAATAGAAATAATACCATATCTAATTTAAATCATATACTAAATTGTTTATATAATTTAGCCCTTTATATATCAGCTCAATTTTATAAATGAACAAAGAATATAAAAATATTAAAACTGCAATTTATCTCCAGCAATATACATAATCTTCCAAATAAGCCCATATTTCTTTTTTTAAGTCAATTTTCATCAGTGATCCTCCATTTTAGAACAATTAATCAGAGGAACAACTTGCCTCCAGAGGTTGTGAATGTTCCAACACTGGAAGTTTTTAAGAAGAGATTGGATAACCATTTGTCTCAAGTGGTGCAGGGGGTTGGACTAGAAAACCTCCAAGGTCCCTTCCAATTCTGTTATTCTGTTCTATTCTATTTTACTATGAATATTCAATTTATTATTGTCTTCAATATTTCAATAATTCCTGAGGTTACTATAGAATTATAGTAATTCCATTGCTATAAGAAGTAATTTGAAACTTGAAATACATTATGAAACAAATTATGGTATTGAAACAAATTATGGTCTTTTCTTTTTTTTTTCAAAATCAGAAAGAGTTAATTTGTAAACCTCAGAATGAAAATGAGAATTTATTTTCTAGGAGCATTAGCTAGTCATACATATATTGTGATATATGATCTGATTCCTTAATTCCTGTCAAGTATATACAGTTTTTTCATGCATACTTGTAGATCAAATCTACATTTAAATTGGTCAGTCATGTAACAATACATAGGAGAACCTTACTTGGGGTTCAGTGCTGAATCCTGAAGGTATGTATATATGAGACGTAGTTCAAAAATCCTGTTGATCATTAGGATCTGTGTAATATTAGGATATTGGAATATTTGGAAATGGTAACTTGGTGAAATTTTTAAAAAATGGCAAGGTGTCATGCTAGGCCACTTCTCCAGCAAGGCCTGGATTTGAGAATCAGTTTGAGATTTTGTTTGAGTTTAGTTTCTGAATTAAAAATTGATGCAAATTCTCAACAGACATTACTATACATAGGTAGGAATCCACCCTCTTAAACATAAGTGTAATATATAAATTGCTCAGCCCATGACCCTGTTTGTTCTGTTTCCAGGGAGAAGAAGCTGATGATGATGATGTATACAATGTTCTTTCTACTTTAAAGAGATTAACATCATTTCACAAGTATGTGGCTTTATGAAGTTTTATAGTTATTTTAAAATGGTCAGTCATTTATACTGCCATGAAAAAACAAGCAAAAAATTAAGCAAGATTGGAAGGTTTCTATTGTTAGAATAGATAGAGATAAACTTAGAATGTGTATGTGTGTGTATTTTTATATATATA
>JANHFM010004529.1:149607-163380 GCA_032468115.1 Grayia smithii
ATGGGCGGCATATAAATATAATAAATAAAATAAATAAATAAATAAATAAATAAATAAATAAATAAATAAATAAATAATGTCATAACATCATAGAATTAGTAATGGTAAATAAATTAGCCAATACCTGATACTGCAGTATGTGTCTTTGCACCCCCAAGTTGTTCCTGAGTTACATCTTCATTGGTAACTGATTTGACTACATCAGGACCAGTTATAAATAGATGGGATGTATCCTAGAACAAACAAATGGAAAAGGATGAGCTGCAAAATCCAAAACTTGGAATATTGGAACTTAATGGAAAAAAATAATGTGTATTCAAATAACATTGCATCCTTACCTTTACCATAAATGTGAAATCTGTTAAAGCAGGAGAGTAGACAGCACCTCCTGCACAAGGACCCATAATAAGAGAAATCTGTGGCACTACTCCAGAACATAAAACATTTCTCTGTAAAAGAAAAGAAATCGTGTTTTATATCTTTGTTACAAAGCTTCCAACCATATTTTATATTTGCCAACCATCCTTCTGAAATTCATATTGCAGAAAATCACATTATTAGATTTTAACAATATTACAATAAACAAGTAGAGATAAAAGAGTGAGCATAAAGGAAGACAAATTCTACAGAGAGAAAATAAACCAGATCTATCTGGACTTTTGATTCAATCACTAAGCATGATCATAAATTCTCATCCCCTATTTTAAGAATCTACACTTACGAGCCAGTTTATGTAGTTGCCCCTCAACAAGCATCTACATATCCTGACTGCTTCATGGATAAGAGATGCTACATCTGACAGCTGCTATAGACAGATGCAAATGAAAAGCCTTGCAGCTTTTCTGCCCTTTTGCCTCCTGATAGTTTTCCCAGCAAGGAGAACAATGTATCTGTCACTGATATTTGATTCAGTCATTCATTCATACTTTTTTCTTTTTTTCTGGTCTGGCTTATATGTGAATGATGATGGCTGTAGCCATTTCCTTCTTGCTAGGCACTTACTTATAAGGAGAAGAATACAAATAAAAGAAATAGTGAAAATGTATTAAGTATCAATCCATATTCACCAAATATTGACCAAAGAACTAAAACAAAAAATATGTTTATAAATACTGTACATCAGACAGAATACAACAAAAGGAAAATTAGAAACTAAATATTTTCTGTTTTATATTTTTTCTTCATTCTACTTATTTTGTATTCTTAATAAAACAATGAGAAATAACAAAATAAAAAGAGTTAACTTTGGCATTCAACCCAGAGATTCAAAAATCCTTTTTCTTGTTGTAAAAATAATGTATCTGCATTATGGTTAATTTTCCATCAACAATATATTGAGCACTAACTATATAACTTCAATCATCTCTTTGTCCACTTGATATTGTATTTCTATATTATTTTTTCCTTTTCTTGTTTTCTTTTTGTCTTTTAAAAATGATAAAGAAAAAAATAAATGTAAATATATTCTCAGGGATTTTTTACCAGTATTATCAAAAACAACTGAATGAGACAATATCAACAAGTATACTTTATAACTTTCTCTTTCTCAAAACAGGATGAATGCTTAAGTAACGTACTTATTTCAGGAGACCTCTTTTGTCACTTCTAACAATGCCACTTGAAACTTTGTAACATAAAGATAGGCAACTTGATGCCTGCAGATGTTTTGAACCACCATAAGTGCCAAGTGCTACAGGCAACAGCAAATTATTATGGGAGATGTAGCACAAAACATTTGGAGGACATTAAGCTGCTTACCTCTCCCTAATAGTAAATCACGAAGAGAAAGAAGATATACATCTTGTTCCTGGATCATGACATCAGCCCCTCCTCTTTGAATAAAACCTGAAAACAGCAGGTAACGAAAGAGTGAATCAATGATGTTTCCTTTAAGTGCCTTTTTTCTGAATTTTTAAAGTGGTTACTAAACTATAAGGTAAAAATGCTATACATATAATTATTGGTTGGGTCATCACATATTTAACTGAAAGATTTCTCACTAGAAAAATGTCAGCATAACCAGCCAAAGACTCCACTCCTTCTTGAATACGGGCCCCTCCTGAATCATTCAACCCAATAACAGGAGCACCAACCATAACAGCCTGATCCATAATCTGGGAAAACAGAAGCATGTGAGTGATACATCACTACAGACAATGTAGATAAACCATCCACATGGCTTATCCAATTAGACAGTCAATCTTCGCATAAAATAACCTTTTATTTATAATCAGAATCTAAGCTGAGTCTTTCCTATTAACTACTGGTTTGTCCATCTTTCATGAGCACGGGTAATATGAGTTATTACTTTATATCCCAGCTCTAGGAATGCAAGGCAATACACACAGAACTCTCTCTCAGATTATCCTCACAGCAGTCCTGTAAAATAGGCTGCACTGAGATGTAGTGACTTGCCTTGCTCAAAGTCATTTGGTGAATTTCATGGTTGAACATGAACTTGTCCAACTTCTAAATTACTAATCTGTGCTACTGCATCTATGTTGCCAAGAATATTATGTGGATATATTCAAGTTTGAGTCAAAAGAGATTCATAATTTTTTTAATATTCAGTTAGCTTTTGACATGTAATATATATATTTCTACATATCTGAATACTTACTAGGTACTGGGAGTTCTATAATGTAAGCAATCAAGACAGTTATAATTAATATGCATTAACTAATATTAGAAATAAACATTATCTATGATTCATTATTACAGGAATTTTTTTCTTCAATCTTACTCTCTGCAGTTTATAAGAAAAAATAAATTTGACATCATAATTTAATCTAGTACATCTGCATTGAGCAACTTTCCACCCCACTTATCTTAAACAATGAGGCAAGCAGCAAACCCCACCACAACAAAAACTAAAAAAATGTGTTTTGACAGTAATTTTAACAAATTTAAGTACTTATTTTACCAGGGATGGGACAGAAATAACTCTAGAGATTATTTCCCCATGTAAAAACCTAACTGCTAAATTTGGATGAAACTCAAAAAGGGGGTTATATGATATCAACTCAATTAATTCAATAGTGGTATTTTTGCATTGCGTTTTAATGTTATGTTTTGCTAAATTCTTAATAAGCACTACATAGTATAGTAAAATAAAAGATCACAGGATCACAACCATACATAAATTAAAATGGTATTTTAAAACCTTTAAAAAAAAACCCAAAAGGTCTTTGATTCATCTCTCCCACCCAATAAAAGAGCTACTCAGCAAACATCCCAGTTTGAACACACAGTTTTAACAGCTGAATTATTGTAATCTGCGAAGGATGACCAAAAATAAATGATATTAGAATGCTTATATATTTAAACTATATAGCAACTGACTGAAATCTTTAACAGGCCACCTGCACTGCCTATAAACTTACCTTGCAGATCTTTTGAGCATGTGCTCCAGATAAACTTCCCCCAAACACAGTAAAGTCCTAAAAAATGAAGTTCAAAGTAAAATGTTTTAAAAGACAAATATCAAAGTAGCCTATATGTAAATATGTTTAGACACAAGAGACATGCTAATTCCATTAAACATAGCTAGATCAAACCCTAAATAGTTGAAATTGTAAGATTATTCCTTTTTATAGCATTCTGCATAAGATGTGGGAGCAAAAGTGGTACATTTGGTGCAAAAGCAATACTTTACTAGTCAAAATGGAAAAATCACAAAAACAACACTTCAATATATTCATAATTCAGAAATCATACCTGACTGAAGACATAAGTCAGTCTGCCATTTATTCTACCCTGGCCAGTAACCACACTGTCCCCAGGATACTGCAAAACAAAACAAAGTATAATTGATAAACTGACATAACTTATGTAAACCAAAGTAAGCAACTATATAATGTATATTCTACACCTTGATGCTTTAACAGTTCTATTTTATTATGAACCCAGCAAATTATGAAATGAGTAGAACAGAATGTTTAGTCGTGGGGAAAATTGTTCTTCTAAATATCTCTCATTAAATTTATGAAATATCTAGAGAATTATTTCAAATGCATAGAGAGGAGATAGCTCCATTTGCTATCAGATTGAGATCAGAATCAGGGCACTAAATCAGCCATTGTTTCCCACTCACAAAGAGGCCTGGAATTTAAACAAACAAACAAAATATTTAATACCTTGTTTTTCTCAGACTCCATCCCAAAATCTGCACATCTGTGTTCCACAAACATATCATATTCTACAAAACTGTCAGGGTCCAATAACAATAGCACACGTTCTCTGGCTGTCAACTTTCCCTAAAAAACAAGAAAAAATATTAAACAGACTTATTCTTAACATAATCGTATATTTATGTAAATGTTTTCCAGATTGAAACTCAAAGCTAAGCATAGTAACAAATATACACTCAATAGCTACCCTCAATTTAAGGTGTCATTCAATTTGTTCTGTAAAAAAAACATGATAGTTAGACCTTTTGTCACATGATGCAATAGAATGGTTAAGTACAAAAAGCCAGCCAAAATAAGAAATCTCACTAATTTTAAGAGCTGTAAAGCACTATGAAGCAGTATATAAGACTAAGTGCTATTGCTATTGCTATATCACATAATGCATTATGTGGCAGACTAAAACTAAGGAATACAGAAAGAATGTGTGCAAAGTATTTTAATCTACCATATATTCCGGCGTATAAGACGACTGGGCGTATAAGACGACCCCCAACTTTTCCAGTTAAAATAAAGAGTTTGCCAGCCATGTATCTTGCAAGGTCAGTACCCGGCATATAAGACGACCCCTCACTTATCTGAAGATTTTAATGGGTTAAAAAGTCATCTTATACGCCGGAATTTACGGTAACTGTGACTCCCTACAAATGACACTAAAGTCAGCATCTTTCATTAGTACCACTTGATGTCTATTTTTATTTCCAAAATTCTCAATTCCCTCGTCATGTTTTATTTTCTTTAACGCAAAGAATGATAAGCTATATCATATAAGCAAAACACATTTAAATATGAAATATTGTTTTGATGGATTTCATTGATGATAACTCATTTCATTAAGAATTCAAATATTTCCTAATTCTAGTTTTAACTCTGTCAACACTGGATTTTCTATCATATAGGATATACTATTCTTCCTCAATATTAAAATATAGCATCAACTATTTTAAATTGAGTTTTTTGAGTGTCCTCTATTTGATTTTTAAAACAGGAAAATTAGTTGTTCAATATGAGGAACAGAATTGATCTCTAGATTAAAAACTATAATAATTTATAGAATTAGAGATTGAATTATTGATTCTCTGATCCTACTGAATACAATTCAGATGATACTAATTTGCAAAATGAATTGGACACAAATTCCAACTACTTCAAGTGAATTACTGTATTTTTCGGAGTATAAGACACACCTTAATTTTGGGGAAAGAAAACAAGAAAAAAAGAATTCTGCCTCTGCCTACCAGCATTTAAGGTGGCGCTGCTTTATGCCGCCCTCTTCCTCCTCCCGAAAGCTTCAGCCACCGCCACCCATACACACATACACACACACACAAAGCAACTAGGGGTGGGTGGAAAGTTTTCTTGCACACATTTCTTGCACACATACACACACAAACACACGTTTCTTGTCTGGATCCCTCAGCAACTTGGAGTGGATGGAAAGTTTTCTAGCATATATTTCTTGCACACATATGGGCACACACACACACACACACACACACACAAACACACATTTCTCGTCTGGATCCCTCAACAACTTGGGGTGGGTGGCAAGTTTATTATTTACTGTTCATCTCTAACTCAGAATCTGTTAAGAACAATTTCAGCAGCATCCATTGTAATGCATAATCACAGGCATTTTTAGCAGGGTTTTTTAAGACCAGATTTGCCCTTTCAACATGACTTACCCAATACCAGGATCCTGTTTGAGATCACTGCCCAAGGTGGGCAATTTATGGTGGGCCTCCATTGGCTCTGTGGTGGGGAGTGGGACAGCGGTTGCAGGTTGCAGAAGCTTGTTGGAAAGAGATTCCCCTTGGTGGTCTGGGCCACCTGGGTTTCTCCCCCCCACCAAGACATCCTGGGAAGTGTAGTTTTAGCCTCTCTGTGCTTTCAGCCCCACATCCTGCTATTTAATGCCTGAACTAGGAGGGCCCTGACCACCTCTGTGTGGTGCAGCAGTACCCAGTCTTTGTGAGTGAATTGAACACTCGTTTTTTGGGGCGAACCAGGAACAGTTTTGGATGTAAAGAGTCGCCGCCGCTATCATCACTGCCTAAGCCCTTTCCGTGCTTGGGAGCCAAGCTGAGCAGGAGTCCTTAAAGCGAAACAATCTGGCCGAAGCCGCTGGGCAGATTCCACCCCTCCAGACCATCCTGAAGAGGTTTGTTCCTCAGGCTGTGCCCCAACCCAGATCCCCGCTGCCCTGGAAGTGCCTGAAAATGCCCAAAGGGTGGGGGCCAGCGGGGCTACATTTGGACTATAAGACGCACCCAGATTTTCATCCCCTTTTTGGAAGTAAAAAGGTGCGTTTTATACTCCGAAAAATATGGTAAGTTTAATCATTCCTTCCTAAAGCATCTAGATATTATCAATTAAAGTAATAAACAATGCTTAAAAATAATACAACCTACTGAGTTTATAATTAAAGGAATATTTTCACTATTATATAAAACTTACTATGCTGCACATGAAACATTGTCTTAAAGCTTAATGGAATTCAATGAAATTTCTTGTAACATAGATATCCTTTTACATTGCAAAGATCCAAGTATCTTAAAAGGGAAAACTGGACATGGGGAAAACCTAATGCTACTATGTCCCAAAGGTGTTTTTTTTTCAAAAGGCAACTGGACTTTGTTTTTTTTTCTTTGAAAACATTTCGCTTCCCATCCAAGACGTTTCTGAAGCACTATTGCTGTTTGTATTGGAAACACCTACCAAGGAAACACCTTTTAGATTGAAAAGATTAGCCAATGACATCAGCTGTGCCCAGGGGATGACCGAGGAGACTCCCTTCATGTCTCTGTCATTTTCCCACCAAAGTGGTCCTTTCAGTTCAGTTCTGAACAAAAAAGGTGTCTTTGGGACAACCATGACCTGGATGATTGAGAATCTTCATGGACACTACAATGCTACTATGAATATTTTCTCAAGCAACATTGTTTGGGCACTTCACGTCCCATCTAAAATACAGATTTCTCTAGATAGTCTTGCCAAATCAATATTCTCATTTTCCTCTTCTATATAATAGACCTTCTCCATCACCCGCTGAGAACAAATGAAATAGATCATAAACACAAACCTGACTCTCTAAGAACATCTGTCCAGTCACGGTGGCAGCCGTACGTTCCTGCTGCTGTTTCTGAGTTTGAAGTGCTGTTTGTTCAACAGACAAGTTTGTTTCCAAGACGTCCAAATCCTCCTACAAAGATTAAAATCAAAACATTATTAAATCTAAAGTACTGAGGTCTGTTAACTGTCTTCATTTAAGACTCTTATAGGTATAATTAGAAATCAATTCCACCAACAAATCTAGAATTTTCATCTTTAAATCCATAAACACACACAGCTTTTCCAGTGTTCACAATTACAGGAAAAATTTATCCCTACATATTGTTAAGTCATCTCATTCTTCATTATTTCCATGTGTCTCCACAAAGTTTCCAAAATAAAAACGGTCAAAGCTCATAGTTCTGCCTTGTTATTCCTCAAATACAGATAGTCGAAAAATAATTACCATACTAATATTCTGCCATTCATTAATTTCAGCTTTCTCTGTGCTTTCCATTCCAGCATTTTGTTGCATAGCAATCTCTGTATCTTCACCATTTTCTGATTTATTCTCTGTAGAGTCCTCACTCCCCTCTCTCATTTCCAATGAAGCTTCAGACACCACTTCAACCTCCTCTTCAGTGGAGGCAAGTGATATCTCAGATGTTTGATTTTGTTCACCACTTGGTTCAGTCTCTACTTCAATGAAACTACCTATAAATATATTGCATTATATATTACATATCATGTTAATAGTGCAGAACCGATGTGTTGCATTACATTAGATGCCTTCTAGCCATCTCCTGCCACAATATTCTTCGCATTTTATCACTGTTTAGTTAATAAACTTTGGCTGCTGTTATAATATACACATTTTTCTATCTGTATTTTTATTTTTTTTATGAAACTAAAAAATTTTCCAATATTAAAAAATAGCATTAGAAGCCAACTTAAAAAATGAAAAATGCATGCCTTCCTAAACAGTTTAAAATCGATCACTGAATTACCTGAACATGCATATTCACAAGCCAACTTGCCAGGAAAGTTCATAGAATTTCTTACTTTCCTACTTATATAATTTTAAAATTATTATAGTAATCTAATATTACATTAAAACTGACATACCATCAGAATCACTTTCTTCAGATCGTGATTGATGTTCCACATACTCTTCAAGTTTAGGGATATTGAGAGGAAACAAAAATTCATTCTGCGTACAGGATACGTTTTTTTCTGAATGGCTAGCCAATTCCTTTAAACACTGAAGTTTTCCAGTTTGGGCTAACTCTGAAAAACCTGAATGACTTGAGCCAACTGATGGAATTGGAGACAAAGACATTTCTGGCTGCTTTATGCTGTTGTTTGGACTCTGACATGGTCCAAGACTCACATCTATTTGAGAAATCCCGGTTTCCACACTTTTTTCTTCATTTTCTGCCCCAGACAAAAGTCTTTTTTGCATAGCAGGAATGCATGGTTTTTTTTTAATATTTCTACTTTCCAATTTCTGTTCTGGTAAAAGTTGTTTTTCATTCTGATCTTCAGGAACTGCTTCTTCTTCATCTGAACTGCTAGCAAGATGATCCTTCATGGACATTCTTTCTCCTTGAGTAATATTAGTCCTATTAATAAATGGTGCTGTGATAATCTCCTCCTCTTCCTCCTCCTCACATAATGCCTGCTGAATAGCCTTGATTGTTCGTGGAGACATGTTACCTCTGTCTACACTGGGCGTGGACTCACACTTGTCTAAATTAAGGTGGTTCTTGTTTCCATCTTCCAACTCATCTTCTGAACCGCTTCCCAAAATAGCAGCCTGGATAGCAAGCATCGTTCTGGGAGAAGGCGGTGTTGCATAAGTACTACTGGTTGATTCCATTGAAAGGTCACATGAGACCGATTTAATTTGCATGTCGTTGATATTTTTGCTAGGTTTGAAATCTTTTGATATTGTAGAAGAATGGATTGCAGATGTCACAGAACTAGAAGTATTTCCTTTGGACTGGGTACCTGAAAGAGAAAAGGCATAAACAAAGGAATTTTATTCATATGTGAAAAGAGACTTAGTAAAATTCAAATGCAATTTTCAAAAACATTAATTGAAACTAAGCTACAGTAATCAGTTATCACGGAACTCTCCATAGTACTCTGAATCTGGAGCATTCCCTTCATACCTTTTAACAGGATGTAATGAGAGGTATCTTCAGATACAACCCTCCTGGTTTCCAATTCTTTCAAGAAACCCCCATCTTCTTCATACTGATGCTGGATTTGGCCAGAGTGTTGTTCATTCATCTCCTTCTGCACTTTTTCTATGTGTCGATTTAAGCTGCTTTTCTTAAGCAAACCCTTGAGCTGATACTGGGAGAAGTCATTGGATTCCTTAAAAGAAATACTGGAATTAAATGACAGTCTGAAAGAACTAGACTTCCTATATTTGTAGAATACATGTATTGATAAAAACAGGATTTGAAACAAAAAGGATTTCTAGAGGCAAAAACAACATCATGTTTAGGGCTGCCCTCCTCAGGGTGCCATCGGCCAGACAATGTCGACTGGTGGCTCCCAGAGCAAGGGCGTTCTCGGTGGGCGCACCGAACCTCTGGAATGGGTTGCCCACTGAGCTCCGGACGGCACCTGAACTCCATACCTTCCGTCGCGACCTGAAGACGTGGCTATTCCAACAAATTGGTTGACTGATGGGTTTTTTTATATTTTATTGGCTTTTTTAACTGATTTTAATTGGTTTTAACTGTTATTTTATATTTAAATTAATTGTAATAATTGTTTATTGTTGTTTTAACTTTTGTGAGCCGCCCTGAGTCCTTCGGGAGAAGGGCGGCATATAAATCCCAACAATAAATAAATAAATGTTTAAAATTTCCTCTAAGGGTTTTATTTCATTTTTTAATAGTACCAACATTCTGGGTATTGGTGGGATCAACACATTTAACATGAAAGCACATCTACTGACTTTGAAATACTTGAACATGAGTAGGAATAGTTCTTCCCCATATATGACAAGTCTTTACTGTAGTGTCATACAGGTAGTCCTTGGGTTACGACCACAATTGAGTCCAAAATTTATGTTGTTAGGTGAAACATTTGTTAAATGAGTTTGGCCCATTTTATGATTTTTCTTGCCATAGCTGTTAAGTGAATCAATACATTGGTTAAGTTAGTAACATGGTTGTTAAGTGAATCTGGATTCCCCATTGACTTTGCTTATCAGAAGGTCTCCAAAGCTGATCACATGACCCCAGGACAGTGTAACTGTCATAAAAATGAACAATTTGCCAAGCATCTGAATTTTGATCATGTGACCAGAGGGATGCTGCAAAGACTTTAAGCATGAAACAATTAATGAACTGTTACTAAATGAACTAAGTCGAGGACTACTTATACTAAGTCCATGGTTGGAGACACTGCAAGTAGAGAGCAAGGAAGGTTGCATTCTCTGTGACCACACATGCCCTATAGAACAGTATCCCTTTGGAAATCCAGGCACTGAAGAGCTGTCTGTTCTCCCAACTATAAGTGATTGGGCAGGTTTCGCTGCTTTTATGAGGTGGGTTCATTGGTTTGACCTCAGGGGTCGTAGTTTAGATGGTTAAATGAAATATACAGACAAAAAAATCATGCTTGTGTATGTTTGTATGTATGAGAGCGAGGACATCATCAGTGCTGTCGTTATCCATAAATTGGGCATGATGATGTTACCTAGTTGGGTAATGAAATGTCTGCAAGCAAACAACCAAGCTCAGAAAACACCAAGAACTCTACAGTTCAACCCCGAGCTAGATATTCTCTTCTGAGAATATACTTATATTCACACACAGAGAGACTGTGTGTGTGTGTGTGTGTGTGTGTGTGTGTGTGTGTGTGTGTATCTATCTGTGTATCTATCTGAAAAACAATTCAGGAGGGAGACACCAAAACTCTCGTTTTGTTATTACTTTTACAATTGGTACTGTTTACAACTGGTACAACTGTTTACACTAGGGATATTTGAATTTTACTTCCTAACAAATGTTAAATAGGAGGTCAGCTGCTTTTATTGTTTTACAAAACAGCAAGATAAAAATGTAACAAGAATCTCTAGATAAGTACAAACCCAGAAGTTAAGTGCACGAATAAGGAAATCTACCTAAAAGGAAACTTCATTTACTGTAAATTGTCATTCAAATTATCCAGAGATGATAAATAATAACAAATATCCTATTTCCCAAGATATCTTCATTTAAGCAGTCACAGTATGAATGTTCTATTATTGAAATACTGTTAAGACCTGTACACTCAGAATTATCACCTAAGTCTGTGATGGCGAACCTACGGCACGTGTCAGAGGTGGTATGCAGAGCCTCCTCTATGGGCATGTGTGCTGTCACCAGCTGCTCTTCTGCTTTCCGGCATGCCAGCTGGTCTTCACACGCGCTGGAGTGCCGGAAACCCAAAGACCAGGTCTTTGGGTTTCCAGCACTCTGGCAGACACACGCATACACATGTTCCGGTTTGGGCACTCAATGCCAAAAAGGTTCGCCATCACTGACCTAAGTATTTTCAACATTTTTACTTAACAAAGATACGGGATTGCCTAACAGAGATTCATCAACTCCAGACAAGGCACCCTTCTGCTTGAAAAGGCAAAAGAAAGCCTGTCTGTTACCTCAGGCATGGCTTCAAATAATGTTCTTCTTCGTTTAGTGAATTCTTTCATGTCAGTGAGGATCTCGTGTTTTATTTCAGGAGGCAAGCTCAAGAAATCGTCTGATTCAACATCAACAGAACGAGGGTTTTCAAGCAATTCTTCCTTTGCAAAGGAGAAAGGAGGAGCACAAAAAACATTTTGTAAAATGAGTGGCATAAGATATGCACGCAGATTAGGCAAGGAACATAAAAAGGACTAACCAAACCTCCTTTACACTGATTGAAAATGGTTTCCTGAAACAAGTAGCAGAATGTACATTAGGAATTCAGTGGGTCATCATTAGAAAAGTCCATCCAGTATCAACCTTTGTCAATAAAGTCCTAAGTATACCTCTGGTATTGGGGGAGGCGGGGGGGGAGGAAACTGAATTGCGGTGTTTTCAGATTAAAGAACAAATCTGCCCCTTAGGTTTTTATTTATGTCTGAGACAAACTTTGGCCTTCTAAGAGCATTTTTTATTATTATAAGAGGAGGAAAAATCAGACAAACTATAGGGCATCGCTGATGCCATGCCAGAGACTACAAGATGAAAGTTATCTATGAGATATAGGGTCTTCCTGCATATCTAGGGAGGAAAAGGCAAGAGACCTGGCTTATTATCACCAGGATCTGTTAATATTCTTTGAAAGATTAGTTGTACCATACTTGTCCTCACAAATCTTCCTCTATGAGCTTCCCAGAAACATTTGGTTGACCATAATGGGAAAGCAAGACGCTAGAGTAGATTGGACAAAAAATATAATTATAGCAAACATGATTCATGAAGTCATTAGAGTCAGCATAAAAACCTTGTTCCTCCTGATTTGCAGCTTAATCCCTTTTTGGCACACTATCCTATCCTTATTAATTGCATTATGAAAGTTAGTTTTTAACAAATCCAATATTTTATAGCTCCAAAAGTTTATGCAGAAGTTCCTTACATACAGATTGCAAGCACTTCCCCTTTTGTCAAAATTCTTCTCTATTTATTTTATTGCCCAAATCCTGCAGCACAATAAACTGAACTTTGGACACTTTCCAAAATAAAAATAAATTTTATTAAATTTCAGACAGTACCACAAGTCTACGAAGTTGCCTTTTAGAGGGTTAAGCCTCTGTTTCAACTAGACCAGTACTGTCTAAAATGAGCTTCCAACTGTTCCACTGCTTTTAAAATATGTAATCTTCTAACTTACAATCACACAGCAAGCCAAGAGCTCCGCTTCAAAAATGAGTATGCTCAGGACAAAACTACAGGTAGTCCTCAACTTACAACCATTTGTTTAGTGACCATTCAAAGTTACAATGGCACTGAAAATAGTGACTTATGAACGTTTTTCATTCTTATGACCATTGCAGCATCTTTGATCATGTGATCAAAATTCAGATGTTTACCAACTGGCATGTATTTAACATCTCGAGGTGATGTGATCACCTTTTGTGACCTTCTGACAAGCAAATCAATGGGGAAGGCAGGTTCACTTAACAACCGTGTTACTAACTTTACATTACACTGAATCACTTAATAATTGTAGCAATAAAGATTGTAAAATGAGGCCAAACTCACTTAACAACTGTCTTGATGAACAATGGAAACTTTGGACTCAATTATGGTTTTAAGTCGAGGACTACCTTTATGTTCACTTTAACTATAACTAAAGTAAATGTAACTAAACACAGTTAACATTGGTTCCTCCACATATTTAATATGTATCCTGTCATTAAAAACAACCATTTGGAAGCAACCTTTGGAGCCATCTGAGAGAATCCCACTGAAGTCATTCAAGGCTTATAGATCTAGCACTATGTACAGTGCGAACAACCAGAATTAATTTGTGACTACAAATT
>JANHFM010004529.1:163480-173487 GCA_032468115.1 Grayia smithii
TTGGCCAATAAAGAATTCTATTCTATTCTATTCTATTCTATTCTATTCTATTCTATTCTATTCTATTCTATTCAACACACTTTGCCTTACTCAGGTACTTCTCATTCACGTTCAAAAGAGGAAAAGGACACCAGGAGTTGAGGAAACAGGAAGGCCCAAAACTAAGGGTATTTATCTAGGTAGGGGCAAATCATAGTTTAGTGTTACATACATACATACATTCTATCTCAAGGAATGATCTGCCAGACATAGCTGATCACAATAGCCAGTCTGTGACCAGCACCTGCTAGTCAGAAAGTTTTTTTCTTCAATCAACAAGATTTTGTTTGGCTAAAATGATTAAATAAACTTATGTGTCTTGCATGAAAAACTGTTAAAAGGCAATGTTAGTAGCCCTTACAATATTTAATTAATTAAATTAAATTTTTATTGCATTTCCAACATGTATCTCCTCTTCCAAAGTAAACTGGAAGCATAATACAGTGTTCAGAAGATTCTGCGAGACTCTCTAGCTAGCCTTACCACGCAAGCCTTACCAAGCTTTGCATTAATTCTGAGAAAGGAAAGATGAAGTCTGATGGATAACTGATAACTTAACTAATCAGTTAAGATTACAAATACCTCAATAACTGCTAGATTTAGAGATCGGAATTTTGTAAACACAGCATGAGAAAGGTGGAAGGTGGTCTCTTTAGACCTCTTCCTGACCTTCCCACACTAGCTTCACAAACTGCTAACTGCAGCGAAGGAATAGTCGGGGCGATCTGCTTTCTCGCATCTCTAGTTTTCATTAACTAGAAAAAAACGAGAGAGACGACCCTGACACTGCGGTGGAGAAGCCCCGCGGCTGCGGCGATCGAAGGTGTCGGAGTCTTTTCTACCTCGGCTGGATGGCAGGAGGAATTGCGGCGGTGGGGGGCGTACTATGGGTCATGACTTTTCAGTGGTCCCCCAAGTGGCATCCTCTTGGCCCTGGCCAGAGGTTACCTCGGAAATCACTGACACGGCACGCCAGGGAGCAGCCAGCTGCCACTGGCCACGCAAGGGCTTCGCTCGCCTGCAGCGAGGGGAAAGGAGGCGCTCGCTCACCCGCTTGTGCTGCGCGTCTATACGAGCTTGGCCGCCTCCGAGCAACGCAGCGCGACGCTTCTCTTCGATACGCTCGGGCACGGTGACGGCCCGGGTCTGGGGGCCGCTAAACGAGCGGCAACCTCTCAGCAGAACTCTCGAGAGAAGGAAGGCAGGAACCGCCCGCAAAGCAGCCATGACTGAGCGGACTGGGAAGACGCATGCGCTCTTTCACTCCAGACGACGGCCGCCTCCTCGACCCCGCCTCGGTCCCTTAGAGTGCGGCCGGCAATTGGTTTGCTTCGGGCTCCGAATTTGGAAATTAGCTAGAAAACATGACGGATTAACACCTGAGAAGATCCTAGTCTTTCCAACAAGTGGGCTTATTCTCATATTCTTCCCAATCTGATCTCTTCCAGATGTATCGGGCTTCCCCTCCCTCCACTGCCCTGAGGCTGTGGCGGACTTCTGTGCTGTGCAGCTAGCATTGTTGCCGTCTCTGTGATTGTGATTAGCAATTGACCATTGAAAGGGCAACCGTAACTGCACGCTCGGAAGGACCCTTTGTCTGCAGAAAGGACGGCCTGATTCATTTTGAATCCACATTGTGTGTGTCGGGAGAAATATTGTGCATTGATGTGTAAAAAAAAGGGGAAAAAAACTACTGAAACACACCGTATAGTTAGAAGTATAGCAGTTCCTAGTCCAGGGTTGCTCTGTGGTCTTGTTACATTCGTGACTTTAGATGTTCTTGTGCTAGAGGACAGGACTGGCAGTTTAAAAGAAGGAAGAAGAAATAATTAAGCTGCTCACGTTTTCTTGAAAAAGGCCCTGTTTTCACTCATCCTGACATACAGCTTATTTATTGAACAGATGACAGTTTCTGGGTTTGCATAGCATATGTAAAGTAATCAGGGTCGGGCAGGTGTGCAGCAAGTCACAGTGATGGGAAGATGTGAACTTTGCCCATGTGAGCTCTGATATCTGAATATAAGTACTTAAATTGCAGGATTTGTGTTGTGATCACTTTGTGTTCCCATCCTATTGTGCCTATTGTTCCATCCTATTGTGGCTTTGGACCACAGTCTTGGAAGGAAAGCTGTGTTTTGTTTTCTTGCTATATTTTCCAACCCATAATTTAAGGTCATCTTAAGTGACCATGCAATTAGTGGCTATTGGGAATCAAGCTTTTTCATGGATGGGACCACTCCAACTTTGAAATCCCTCCCAATAAGTTTGGAGTCATTCTTGCTGTCTTACAATGCCAGGCCTTGAATTCTTGTTCTTCAAGACCACCTAATAATGTGCTAATTGCCATTGTGACTTTTTTTTCCTACAATTTTTACATTTTTCTATTATGTTATTGGTTGTCAGTGTTTATTTAATAAAATGTTTTACTGTATGTTTTTACTGTTTTGTTTTAGTTTATTGTTATATTTGTAATTTTTAATAGTAAACCGTTCTGATATTTATTTATTTTTTAAAAAGTAGTACAGAAATGTTTTCAACAAATAATTTTAAAAATGTTTGATTTTTACCAGTTTCCAAATCACTGGTTTGCATTGTACTTGGAGGTTAAAATCTATAAATGTGGAAAAGTAAACCCACTGAATTCAGTGATACTTTTGCAGACTTATATGGATAATACTGTTAATGATTGATGAATATATGAATGAAGCAAATGAAAATCAAGGGTAGGTGGCTTTTCACGTACAATATTTTGAAGGTTATGTCAATCTTTAAGATTATGCTTTTTTGCAGGGATTCAAATTAATTGCCTCATAGCACTTTGATACAATCCTGTTGCTTTTGGTAAGGCTCTAGCAAGAGAAAAGATTATTTAATCATCCTATTCACTTATTAACCAACTGACCAGGAGGTATAAATCAGTAACTCTCTTAAGCATTTTTGTTTTCAATCTCAACAATGTTTAATTCAGGAAAGTCCTGCTATTGATAAATATGTAATATCTCAGCTAAATGTGTTTCACTGCCAAAATAACTAGTAAAAGCAATACTAGTTCACTCCGCAATCCAAAATGAAGGTGTTGTCAAATGCCCTTGGGCTCTGCTGAGCATGCTCACTTTCCTCTAATGTCTTCAGTGCATTTGATTCTTTAGTTGTATTCTCCTCTCTTTTTCTGTGAGAGCAGATGAAAGAGTAGCAAAAAGATCTATACCACAGCTTCAACATATATCCAGAACGGACACCATTTGCTCTATTTTTGACTTTCCAATTCAAAGGCAACAATACCCAGGTCTATTTTCTATGACTTTAGAAGGCAGAAATGGATACACGACTGAATGTTGCAGAGCAGCTTCCTTATCCTTAATATACTTGGCCTTTGGTTCTTTTGTTATACAACGCCCTCTAACAAAAGGTAAAGGAATATTTTTCCAGTTTTGATTGTATTCTCCTTTCTCTTCTTGCGTTACAAATTTAATTCCTTGATGTCACTGCATGTTTATTTAAGCAAAATCTTTCTGTTTCTATTAATGTGCATGCAATTTTAAAGTGATAGCTTTCAAATTGGAATGATTTCACAGAGAATTATCATAATTTAAATAAATTGCAGTAATCAGCTAATATAGCCTAGAATTATGTTCCATACGTTACAAGGAACTTCATATTTCTGTTATTTGAAGAAGCAATGATACATAAATCAACGTAGCTTAGAGCGTATCTTTTTCCCTTCATTTTCAGTTGATAGGTTAACATTTTTTCTTCATAATTCTTACTTCTTTAGCATTTCATAACATTCTAATAACATTATCTCTTACAAATATTTCACAATTATGAACAGTCACGCTTCAGTTTGGATAGAATGAAAGGAATTCATTTAAATCACAATTTGTTATTTATATTAGCATTTCACACTGATAGTATAGTTGGAAGTACAGATTAGCACCACAAATATTGGAAAAACTACCACTGCTAAAGCTATAGTCTGGTGTGAAAACAAGTGGAGAAGGAATGGAACCTAGTGACTTATATATTTCACATTTTTAGAAGCTAAAGAGATGACTGTATTAACATAGTGGCAACAACATAATATAGTATTTCAAATAACCTATGATACTGGAGCACAATGGACATTTTTAGATGCATCCCCCTTATCAATGACTATTAGCTGATATATGCTGCCTCTTAGAATATAAAACAGCATGCTTTTGAACATCAGATCTTGGAAAAACAATGAAAAGGATCTGTTTTATATTTACCATGGGTCTCTGATAGGAAACAAGATCCAGCATTGATTAGGGCTTTAGTTTGATTCAACTCTTTCATGTTTAAATGTAAAGAATAATGTCTATGAAGAGTCTATAGAAATGTAAAGAATAATCTACATTCTTTCAAGAAGCCATTGTAAATATACAATATTGTTTGTTACTTGCCCTCAATGCAATTACACATATTTAACAATCCTAACTATGTCAAAATAGCAATAGCACTTAGACTTATATACCGCTTCATAGTGCTTTACAGCCCTCTCTATGCGGTTTACAGAGTTAGCATATCGCCCCCAAAAATCTGGGTCCTCATTTTACCCACCTCGGAAGGATGGATGGCTGAGTCAACCTTGAGTCGGTGAGATTCGATCTGCTGAACTGCAGCTAGCATTCAGCTGAAGTAGCCTGCAGTATTGCACTCTAACCACTCTGCTACCTCAGCTAAGTATGTTTAGTGGCACCAACTGAGCTGTTACATACAGTCATAAAAATTGATTTACCTTTAAATTCAGATTCAGAGCAAAATTAATTCTAATTAGATTTTAAAAATCCATCAGATTCAATCATTTCCTAAAAATATTTGGAAGCATAAAAGTAAATGTGAATTGATAAATTCAAGAAACATAAATATCAAGCATATGTTTTAAATTGTCTAAATTAGCAGTTTAGTGACGTGGTTAAGGCACCTGGCTAGAAACTGAGAGATCATGAGTTCTAGTTGACCTTGAGCCAATCACTCTCTCTCAGCCCTATGAAGCAAGCAATAGCAAGCCACTCCTGAAATCTAGCCAAGGAAACTGCAAAAATGTTTTCAGACAGTTACCAGAAATCAATACTGACATGAAGGGAGCCCTCCCTCCCCCCAAAAAAATAGCAAATGCATTTATTATAAGACAGACTCTTCCCTTACAATTGATTTACTATAGTGGGTTTTAGAACAAGACATTTCATTTCTTCTAAAAATACTACAATTTATCTAATATGGTAATAGAACACTAATGAATTAGGATTATTCTAAATAGTCAAGATGTGCAACAATTTTATCAAATATATAAATATGTATTTGTTTTTCTTTTCAATCAGTCCTTCTTATCTGATGAAATGGATTCTTCCAAGCAATATCCAGTGAAAAAACGAGTGAAAATTCATCCCAACACTGTGACAGTGAAATATAGTTCTTATTATCCACAGCCTGGAGAAGGGTATGAGGAACCTAGTGAAGATAATGAGAGTTTTACAGAAGATAATCCAAAAAGAAGATTGTTGAATGATAGACAACGAACAGGAAAGTCTTTCTTTGGAACAATTGACATTCCACTTCAGACAGGACAGAAGCAAGAAGTCAACAAGAATGAACAAGGCCAAGATTTTATAGAGGGAAGCATTTTTCAGTCCAGAAAAACTTGGGCTGTTCTTTTTGGATCTGCTTTGGCCCATGGTTGTGTAGCTCTGATAACCAGACTTGCTGCCGATCGTTCCAAAGTGCCATCTCTTGAATTGATTTTCATTCGTTCTGTTTTACAAGTGTTTTCTGTTTTAGTAGTATGCTATTACCATGAAGACCCTTTTGGACCAAAAGGCCATAGATTGCGGCTATTCTTCTATGGAGTATGTAATGTTATTTCTATTACCTGTGCTTATACTTCCTTTGCAATTGTTCCCCCAAGCAATGGGACTATTATGTGGAGAGCTACCACCACTGTTTTCAGTGCCATTTTAGCATTTTTACTAGTGGATGAGCGCATGGCTTATGTTGATGTAATTACTGTAGTGAGTAGTATCTTTGGTGTTTGTTTGGTCATGATCCCCAACATTGTTGATGAAGAAAATTCTCTGTTGAATATCTGGAAGGAAGTCTTTGGTTATACAATGACAGTTATGGCAGGCTTAACCACAGCTCTGTCCATGATAGTATATAGGTCCCTTAAGGATAATGTCAGCATGTGGACAGCATTATTTACTTTTGGTTGGACTGGAACAATATGGGGAGCCTCAACTATGTTTTTCCTTCAAGAGCCAATAATTCCATTGAATGGAGAAAGCTGGAGCTATCTCATTGGCATCTGTATATGTTCCACCGTTGCTTTTCTTGGCGTCTACTATGCCTTGAGCAAATTCCATCCAGCACTGGTTAGCACAGTTCAACATTTGGAGATTGTGATAGCCATGATTCTTCAGCTTCTTATACTACACATCTTCCCCAGCATTTATGATATAATTGGAGGAGCTGTTATCATTATTAGCATATTTTTTCTTGCGTGTTATAAGCTATCTTGGAAAAACTTTAAAAAACAAGATTACCAGGAAATATTAGATTCTTCTATTAAATGAATACAAAATTATTGTATTTTTATGTAGTGCAGTGTGCAATGAATATGACTGTGTGTGTATAGTAATATTAACAGCATATCATGATTTGTTGTTCACGTACATGACATTAAGTCAGCCCTAATACAGTTCAGTAGAGTTGTATGAAAATGTCTTTTCCAGATTTGTGAAAAATGTTTAAAAATGTGAAAATTATGAACATCATATTCTTAGATAGTATACAGAAAGTGCCAAAGATTAATATAGACAGTTTTTGCTATGAAAATGGTATGCCTATGTATTATTTTTTTATCTTTGGAATCTAGAAAATATAATTTTATTCTGTGTTTAAAATAACACAGTAATCTTGGTGTGGAATAGAAGTAAATCATAACAATCTTATTCCTTTACTGGTTACAGAAACAATTGTATAGAATTTGTCTTTGATCTCTGGCATGTGGTTCATTGTTAAAGATAAAATCTGAATTGTGTACCTGCAGTTCTTCTTTTAAATAAAATGTAGTAGTAATAATGAGCAATTCGGTATTTGAAGTGATAAAACAAATGACCATTTTAGGACATGATTCAAGACCAGAAAAATTATAATTGCAAAGGAAAAAATGAATATGTAGTCTGAAGATGATTGATGTTGTTAATGAAAACCATGTTGTAACATGTAATATTTTATTTAAAAATGTTTGTGTGTTTAGGATTACAATGATGAAATATCTGACATAATTATGTGGTATGAATATTTGGATTATTCTGATTGTGATTATATGATTCACAAGTGATATAACATTGCTGACCTTGTCTGTGCTCAGAAGCTAAGTTGGGTTTGGCCCAATTAGTTTTGATGGAGACGACCAGCAAATACCAGGGCTATAAACCGAGAAGTCAAAAACTATCCCTGAAACCATTTCCACACTATTGCCAAGAAGTCATTAGCTGTTCAGCTTGACTGGAAGGAAACTTTTACTTTATCTAATACTTATATATTATTGTAATTTCAATATTTCAAGTCTCTATTTTACCCCATCTAAATGTTTTTGATTGTATGTGTATGTATGTTTACAATAGATAAAAATATCAGCGACATACTCTCTCACAAAAATACACAATGACCCAGAAGTATGAGAACTAATTCTGAGACCAAATTTCCACTGAAATGCCAATTCTAAACGTATCAAAATGGAGTATCCAGAAAATGATATGAATCTGGTTTTAGTTTTTTTAAAATAAAGGATGATTTTAAAAACAATAATTTCTAGCAGTTTATAAAACCTACGAAGCTTTAATCAATCTATACAGTAGGAGTTTGTATCAGATCTGTTTATTTGGTTTTATAAATACTAACAAGGATGTCTTTTTTTCTTAGTAGAGCCCATCACAAATAGCAGCCTTATATAGACTGAGTTTAACTGCATCACTGTCATAAAATCAATTTCAAGCTTTAAAAAGAACCCTGGAAAGATTTTCTCACTTCAGGCTTCAGATAGAAAAAGCAGAAATATATTCTCCTATATCCTATATCTAATGATGAGAAATTGCTCCAAAATTCTAAAACTTGTACATCATATATTCAGAAGGCATGGCAACCAAGCCTTTAAAGAATTTACATTAATTATAATGTTAACACTTTTATTTAGTTTTCATGTTTTATATTTTAAATTAAGACTTAACTTGAAATATCAGACATATTTGCAATTTAACTGTGAAGTTCATTAATGCAAGAACACAGGATAAAAACTGAAATAGTCTAGTAATTAAATAATTTCCTTTTTGCTGGATATAATATCCATCAAGGGAATTAAAGCAGTTTGCCATGGATTATCACCAGTTCAAAAGAATTAGACTGTTCTAGATTAGGTAATGTTCCAAAGTTCATAGGTATTATTAAATGAATGCAAAAAGATACAAAGATCATTGTCAATTTCAGAAATGGCAGGCAGAGTCATACATCTATGTAGTAACAATTCAGTTGTGGAGGTGGTTAGTAGTATCAAGTTTTTGGGTGTGCAGCTGATGATCAGGTTAGCTTGGTCACTCAATAGTGAGACACTGGTTAAGCGGGGACAGGAGACATGGCGTTCATTTTTTACATTGTATGAGAAGAGCACATCTTCCCTTATCCTTACCACTTTCTATAGATGGACAATTGAAAGCATCCTGCCGTATTGTATTACTGTGTGGTTTGGAAGTATTACTATTTTGGACAAGAAGGCTGTGAAGAAAATGGTGAGGATGGCAGAAAAGATTATTGGAAGTTCACTTTCTTCTATCCAGGACATCACATATAAGCAATTCTTGACCAGGGTCTGTAGTATTGTCAGGGACATTACACACTCTCTCCATGACTAGTTTTCTTTCTTACCATCTGGGAGGTGGCTGTTATGGTCGCCGGTGACCTGCGGAGCTGGCAGCAGAGTCGGACAGTGAAGAGGCTGGGGAGGAACATGGGTCAGTTCTGGAGTTGTGGAAAGGCACGGATGAGCGCTCTGTGTCAGAGGCAGAGATGGGGCCAGGGCCATCTGGGAGATACGTGCAGCCTCCAGAGTCGGACATCAGCGATGCAGAGGAACAGGGAGCCTGTTCCCAGTGCACGCATGCACAGAGCTGCCAGAAGGCAAGAACAGTTAAAACAAAAGGGATGACTCAGGAGTAGGGCTTGGAGATTATTGGCCCCTCCCATAAGTCATAAAGGAGGAGCAAAGGCATGTGAGCTCTTTGCAGGAAGCAACTGTTGTTCATGCTGACTGGTTTCAAGACTGCAGCTCTGTGTTGACTCTGTGTTCCATGTGGTTTTGCAAAGTTAATTGCCAATTAGGTCTTGGCAGCATGTCAAGGGAGATAAAGGTGGGTGTTAATCAGCATTCTTCCGAAGAACTATTGCAAATTTCTGTCTGACTCTTTACAATTATTTGGGACTCCTCTGTGAATGAACAGATTGAGAATGAACAGCCTCTGAATGAGCAGAATTCACAGCTGTGGAAATAAAAGGAGGGTTTTTGAGACTCGTGTGCTTTTATTGTATCAGGAAGCCTGAGTCAGAACAAAGGCTGTGGTATCCGAAGCAGAACAATTAGATTCTGTAATAGCTTTATACCATATGGTATCGACCTTGTTAACTCTCAAGACTCTTTTTCTGTTATGTATTCAAAATAGACTGTGCTTAATGTGTGTGTATGTATATATATATGCAAGTCTTGGCGTATTCGGGTCTTTTTCCATATAAGATTGAGAGTATCTTGGCGACGTTTCGACGCGGTCCCACTCATCATCTTCAGGCTGGTGCTTTCGGCTTCGTGCTTGTGCGAGCAAAGCATGATTGGAGCTGCCATCTCTCTATAAATACTGGTGGGGAGGTGTGGAGTGCTGGCTTTGTTGCTGTAAGCGGGTTGG
>JANHFM010004529.1:173587-187229 GCA_032468115.1 Grayia smithii
CAAAATACCTTTTCAACTAAACAGTCTGTCTATATAGCTCTTGGAATTCCTTGGTGCACTCCCATCAAAGTATAAATCAGATCTGATTCTATTCTGTTTTCATCTAGATACTGCCTTCTGCTCTGGATTGGTGATCTCCAAGGTGCTGATTTAGGAATTCAACTTCTTTCCATTATCTTAAATTCCTGCTATTTCTATTCCACTATTTTCTCAGTCTTGCCAACCAAATCTTCTCTCAAGGATATCTGAGAGCTGGTTAAGGAAAAAAAAATAGTATGTACACTTAACTCTTCCATGGAATTCAGTGGGATTTATACCTCAGCAAGTGCAAATAAGATTATATTATGATGACCATATTGATCTGACTCCAAATCTAGAACATATATACCTATTGTTTTAAAAGAATATTGAGAACTCTACTATGCACCAAGTATTTCCTTGAAGAACTCTAGGATTAAATCTGTCCACTTATAGCAAACGTTATTCATCATGCATTATAATTATATTATTTAAATTTCCTGACATAATTATTATCCTACCCATCAGGAGATTGTGAGTTATAGTCCCACCTTAAGCATGAAAGCCGGCTGGGTGACTTTGGGCCAGTCACTCTCTCTCAGCCCACAAATCTGCCTTGGTAAAAAGCCAACCAGTCAATTCCTATTGCACACACTCAATTGATCTGCACTTGTGGGAAAATACTAGAAAGGGAAATAAATGATTATCATGCCCACATAACTGCAGCGGTTAATATATCTGACTTAAAGTGCCAACTAATTGGTCATAAAAGGTCAGATCAATAATTTCATGCGGAAAAGTTTGGAAGTAATTACTCTAATGTAGCACCAGATAATCAGGTTATCATCTTCATGTAAATTATGTAATGAAAGCTGAGCACGATAAACCTGCCCTTAAATTCAGTTTCATTGATGAATTTTATTTACTTATATATTTATTTCTTATTTTGCTGGTCACATATTGAATAAACATTACTGATACTGAGCTGAAGAAGCTTCTTGAATGAGAAGCGAAACGTCTTCAAAGAATAACAAGAAAGTCCAGTTGCCTCTTGAAAAAAGCACCTTTGGGACAACCATGACTTCGATGACTGAGAATCTCCATAGACATCTAGCTATGCAGAGCTGAAGAAGCCTCTTGGATGAAAATATAAACATCTTCCAAGAATAATAAGTCCAGTTGCCTCTTGAAAAAACACCTTTGGGATTACTGGTACTGTTTCTTACTTAACAATGAATGTGAGATTAAATATATTTTTCACAAGAGGAGCATTTTCTGTGGCAACTGAGTTTTGCAACCCCATGCATAGATTACCAGTACTGCAATTTGCTCACCAGAAAAAGTATTAAGCCTATTAGAGTTCACACGTTTATTTATTAAATATACGCAGAAGACAATTCATTGCACTTTCAAATATGAAATTATTATTCAGGTATGGACGTCACTCTAAGGACAGGTTTTTTTTACATTCCAATTGCACATTGTGCTAGATTCTATACATGTATCTTCTTCCAAGTGGAAAAGCAAGACATCTCTTAGCTTATATAGAAACAGAAGGCATTTTTAATACTGTACCAGCTTGACTTCTCAAAAAGGAATAAAGTGTTTGTTAGAGTTTGTGTTGTTCATTCTATAATATTGCACTCTAGGAGTTTGTGTATGTGTATGTGCTTCTTGTGTATATCTGTGCATGTGTGCATGTGCAGGGGATGGGTTTAGGGTGGGAATTTGGATTTATAAAAAGAACCCCAAGGTTTAATCCAATATCCATACCAGGGGTGGGTTCTACTTACCTTTACTACCGGTTTTGATGATGCACGCGCTTTGTGCATGATCGGCACGTGCGCACACCGAACGGGAGCTCCGCACATGCACAGTAACATTTTTTGGGGGGGAAACCCTCAAAAAAGCGTTCTGCGCATGTGCGGAGCGCGCGGAGTGCAGAGAATGGTAAGTGTGGGTGCGCGGGTGGCCCCAGCTCCCAGTCATGGAGAACCAGTTCGGTGACGTCACAGCATCACCGCTACCGGATCACGCGAACCAGCCTGAACCGAGGGCAACCCACCACTGATCCATACACTGTACTTGGGAGGAACTACTGTTTTACTCAATGGAACAATACCTGAGAAATCTTGTATTAGGATTATGCTTTAAAAAAAATTATTAGATTACTCTGTATAGCAGTTGTAAGAGTAGGAGGCTCATAAGAGTTTAAAATGCATGCAATCTGTTCACTGACACTTTTTATGGCTTCTGCGATGCCTCTGTTTATAGAACCGTGTTATTTTCAAATTACTGTTCAATCGGCAGTATTTGTCTGTCTTGCTCCAAACCCACTACTGTTTCCATTTCTCCTTCTCCTCCTATTTGTTGCCTCTGAGACCGAGTAGGTTTTGGGGTGCTTCATTATCATCACACAATCTGAATATTTTTCCATGAAAATTATTTGCAGTACAAAAGGGAGAATTGTCTGATGATTTGTGATTTGCGCATAAATCAACAGTGTCGTACAAGATTGTTTCTTGGGGCTGGGATTTTACCATTAGGAAACAGTCACTAGTCATATTCTTAAGTCCCTAAAACACACACACACACGGATACACGGACACACACAGACACAAATGCAAAGGAAAAAATACACAGCAGAATCAGCAGGTAATATCATGCGAGGCTAATTAAAAACACAAAACGCCGATCAGAGTTGCTTTGTGAAAATCTTCTGCCATTCCAGCCAAATGAAAGTTAGGTGAACCAATTAGCACCTGAGTCACGTCTAGCTATTTCATTATCCATGTCCTGCCGCACGATAGCCCACTGAATACTGTTTTAAAGCTCTGCCGTGACAGCAGCAGGTTGAATATAATGAACAGTGTTAAAAAATGGAGACGCACTAGACAAAGCTGAGGAAGAAGAAATTGCCTGGAAAACTGACTGGCTGTAATTATTGAATGCCAGTCCTCTTTTCGGCTGGCTTTGAAACAAAGAGATCTGCCTTCAGCAAATTACATTTTTCTTAACCAACATGAAAGGAGGAGGAGATGCAAATATTAGTAATACACAGTGCTAACCAAAGTCACTGTCTGCTTTTATTTTATTTATTTATTTTCTTTTAAGTTTGAAAGTCAGAAATATTTACAGAGCCACACTGTATATTCACAAGAGATTGCATTCTTTAAGGCTGAAAACTACGGTGATGGCATTTTTCGGACAAGAAGGATTTTATCCCAGGCCTGTGTTACTTGTTGATTTATTTATCAGCCAGATTTATATCCCTCCTTATCTCAGCAGCTTAAGGCATCATCCATAGTTGCAATGACCACATGTCCTTTATTTTAAAAGACAGAAAGCTGTCCTTTAGATTTATGTAACTTAATTATATTATTGGCTTTGCTCTTGAACCTTTCAAAGTAGTTGAAGGTACCACTGTACGTATGTATGCATGTATGCATGTATGTATGTACGTATGTATGTTTGTATGTATAATTTGTATGGAAACCTCTTTCAGATTTGCCCCTTTTTCAGGCTTGTCTTTTATTTCTTTCCAAGAAAATATTGTATCTATGGTGCCCTTTCCTACAAAAGTTATCAAGCAGAGCCAATCTTTAACCTCAGATGTAGGATCAAACAGGAGGTCAAGGAACTGCATGCTGAGTGGAATTGCTACAGCTGCTGTTGTTACTGTTGTTATTTCATCCAGAGGCTTCCAACTATTTTCTCACTTCTCATCAGAGAAATAAACTCAATCTGGATATTTTTCTCCAAATATTTTGTCCTTCACAAAGCTAGGTTGCCTATTGTGTTAGCAGTATGGATAGAAGGGCAACATACATGTCATTGCCATTGTTAATGGTGGCCTCACCTACCAGAGTTAGACAAGCTGTTTGCCTCCCTTCCTTCAGCGAAGCTCTGTGATTGTGAAGCAGCTTTCTACATAATGTTGCAATGAAACAATGAAAGGAAGAATGAAAAGCAGATAAGTGATATGGCAAACTGGAACCACTCATCCTCTCTCTTCCAGAACTTTAAATTTCTCCCTGATATTATATTGTCTTTTATTCCAATTCTGGTGCCCCCTGTGATGTCTTCCAAGTTAACCATACTTACATACATACTGAAGTGCAAAATTTGAGAGAATTCTTAAAAGAATTTGGATTTTCTATGTCCCTCTGCTGCCATCTGGTGGTCTTTTAGATTTTTGCAGCCCAGATCTAGAAGTTTCATCTAAGACCTGGCAACAGGTTTGTCATATCTCTGGGTGTTTCTCAATGAGTCCCAGAATCACACTAGATTATCATGAAATAAAGACTCTTCAGGGGCTGGAGACTCATGCCAAAAACAATGAATCATCCAAGCAAAAAGGTTATAATTCTGACTAGCCACTTGTAGCTAGAATAGTGTTGTGCAGCTGTAGTTGCTCAGAACGTATGCCTACTTGCTCTGAAAAGCAGTAAAATTGTACACCACAATGCATGGGAACAGAAAGGAAGTACTGCTTTTTAAATCATTAAAGCAGGCACTTCTTTTATAAAGCTCGCATAGCTACACATTACTTCTCTGCCTATCCCAATGAAATGTCTCTTTACACATATGCACACAACCTAGAACAGCATTCAAAAGGACATAGGGGTTTTAACATTTGAAGAGAGTGTCTCTTAAGTGCTCACATGCTATGCAAATCATTTCTTTCAAGTGCTTTACTATCTTAATATCTTCCTTTCTCTCTCATTTATTTTATTTACATTGTAAAGGTTATGTTAGAACTGTAAACACTTTGAAAATTATTCAAAAGAAGAGTCTCGGAACAGAGTGGGACAGCACATTTTGCAATTTATTAAAGAAATTCATCTTTTTCTAAATAAGTCTGAAAACAGATGTTGCTGCTTTAATGAGACCACTAATTCGAGTAAGGGATATTTAAAGCAGTAGCATTCTTTTTTCAGGCTGAAACAGAAGCTTGGAAAAGGTCAGGTGGGATCCTTTAATTGATGTTAAGCACCTAGAGCCATTAATTTGAGATTGGTAGCCAAATAAATGGATGGGTGGAACGAACACAGATAGATGGAGAGATAGATACAAATGGTCTGCTGATGCAAGATCTGAATCATTCCTACCAATTTTTTTTCAAAGTATGTCAAAACAGTATAATATGAGCATTTTAAATACTGTAATATTAAGCTAATGCTGGTCAAACTATTGCCCAAATGCCAGTTTTGCATGTATGTATGTATGTATGTATGTATGTATGTATGTATGCAAGTCTTGGTATATTTGGGGTCTTTTCCCGTGTAAGCTTGAGAGTATCTTGGTGACATTTTGATGAGGTCCCACTCGTCATCTTCAGGCTGGTGCCTTCGGGTTCATGCTTGTGCGAGCAAAGTGTGATCAGAGTTGAGGTCTCTCTATAAATACTGGTGGGGAGGTGGGGAGTGCTAGCTTTGTTGCTGTAAGCGGGTTGGTTGGCTGTGTTGTTACATCTTGATTGATTGATGGAGTTGATGTTTGCAGATTAGTTGGCTGTTTTGTGACATCCTGTGTGGGTGTGGTCCTAGCTGTGTGTCCATTAGTCTTCTGTGTTGTAACGACCTGGGCAATGTGTGGTAACATCCTGTGTGGTAACATCCTGAGCTCTAGTATTGTGACATCCTGAGTCCTATGCTGCGACATCCTGGGTAGTTGGCTGCGTTGTAACATCCTGAGCTTTAGTGTTGTAGCATCCTGAGTTCTGTGATGTAATGTGATGTAATGTGATGTAATGTTGCATCACAGCCATCTGCCCAGGACATTACATCACAGATTGGGGAGGGAATGGAGATTTTACAGTATCCTTACCGTCATGTCCACCAAGCCACACTCACTAAGCCATGCCACACCCACCAAGCCACAGAACCAGTAGTAAAAAAAATTTGAAACCCACCACTGCTCCTAGGCCTCCTATATTTTAAATGCTCTGGGCATTAATTAATTTCCAAAATCAAATACACCCTCAGACATTTAGCAAATTTCAAATAATAATCCTTGAAGAATAATGATCTAAAACAGAAGCAATCAATGTCCAAAAGGATCAATCACCTTACCCTTCTTGATGCAGGTAAACTGGAAAATGTGAGGACCACTGATCAATTTCATTATCTTCAACAGTCCTGCCATTTTAGAAAGCACTATTTTAATGTCAAAGCATTAATTATCTGTCCAAGCTTGCACTCCCAAAATGTAGTTCAATTGTAAGATTTATTTCTGATCTTCAGTTCTTCCATCCAGTTGAGGAACAGAAGACATCATGTTATCTGATGCACAAAAAGGAGAAACGATAGTGACAGCAGGTAGGGAAAAAATTGACATGCTTGTTAAAGCTGATTCTCCTCTGCCTCCCCAGTTGCTATGGTGACAAGAGACGCTGTTGTTTGCTTGGGAGCTGTTGCCGAACCCTTGACCAGGTACTTTATGCTGAATTCTTTCCATTCTAAGAACTGATATTTCAAATCCACTTTTCCTTTTTATGCTTTTGCTTCTTAATGTTCTATGCCTTTTTTTCCTTGGTATAGTTAGCATTGCAAAAACAGAACACTTCATAACTACTTATTCTGAAAAACCACACAACCTCTGTTTTCAGTCATGTTTTAGAGCTAACTTTTCACCAGCAGCACTTTATATCAAAATGAGCCTGATCACCCTTGATCAGGGAGAATTAGCCCTGTCTCATTTCTCGTCTATGTTTTAAGCGATCTATATACATCTGCCCCATTCTGGAAAATGCTGTAGCCAGATTTTTCTACTGAAGTTGATGCTTGACAAAGTAACTTTATTGAGCTTCCTCTGCTGCATTTATTTGATCAGTTCAATCTTGGTCAATTATATCTTTAGGTGGAGAGTGGGAAATATATCCCAGGAGCTACTCATTAGTCTGTCAGAACCCCACAATATTCTCTTCCTAACAAACAAAAATTAGTGAGGACAGAGCATTTTTGTTAGCATCCAGATTAGAGTAAAAGGAAACAATAAGAGCTGAGTTATATTATTGCTAGGGAGGAAAGCTCTTTATGAACCTCCACTTTATGTTCTCTGTTAATTCTTCAAATTCACCGATGATCAACATAGCCACAATTTGTTCAACCTAGTTTTCTGGATTTGTGTATATATTTGGATAATGTGCTAGGCATAAAGTAGCTATGCAGTCTATTTAGTCAGTATGACAAATCAATCCAGGCTTAATCTGTTCTTCCTGCAATTATATGAATTTCTCCCAATTTTCATTTCAACCTAATTTCCGCCTATGCTTTATGGTCCACTTACTCACCTAATATATTTATTCACCCATAGAAGAGGAGTGATATCATGGGTGTCAAACTCATTGCCATCACAACGTTTTGGGACATTTTTCCCCTTTGTGGAGCTGGGTGGGTGTGGCTTGGCTGCCAGTTTGACACCCCTAGTTTATATCCTCACCTTTCTTAAAATTATAGAGAAGAGGAGATTAAATTTATTGAGGATACCTCCAGTCATTATCTGGCAAAAATCCATTTCTGTCTCTCTAGGTATTCACTTTGCTTCTCAATTCTTCCGAGATGTGTATTCACATGATAGTTATCCATGGTTTGCTTGATTCATCTACCTTTTAAGTTTGTGCAGCATACTGAATGGTCAGCTAGTTGATGGTTCATCATCTCATGTAGACCAGTGATGGGTTGCTCCTGGTTCGGTCCGGTTCTTGAAAACTGGTATTAACAGAGGCGGGACGCTTCGCCCACCTACCCAGACGTGATCATGGATGATCTGTGCATGCGCAGAAGCTTCTGCATGTGTGCTCCCATTGCAAACCAGTAGCGGAGATAAGTAGAACGCACCCCTGATGTTGACACAGCAATTCTCAGGGGCAGAGGGTAGTTGGGTTCAGCTAATGTGATTGCTTATTTGTGATTTAGTATGGAGATTAAATTCAGCCCTCATGGTTTGAAAATCATGATTTATGGCTCAGCCTATTGTATAAACTTAGCCAATTGTAGTTTCTTCTGTAAACCAACATAGTTGTTAAGCCAACTATGGCTTAGTATATGCTGTGAAATAAAATAAATTGTGAGTAACTATATCATACAAACAGAGCCATTGAAAAATAGGAGCAGCAACAGTTGCTGTAGTAATATAAAACTGTGGTAGCTTAGTGCCTGTACACTTTCTCACATATCTCTAATCTTATAATGGCTAGAGATTTGCTATTTTTTATTTGAAATTTCTGAACTAATTATAGTAGTGGAGTCTTAAGGCGAATAGGGCCAAAATGCGTTTAATCCGGTGGTTTCTATAGGACTGTAATTAGCCCAATTCTACACATCATCTCATAAAAGAAAATGACAGCAGGCAACAATGGCACCTGTTAAAAATAGTTCCCTTTTTTCCTTGCTCACTCCCTCTGGATCATCCAGCCCACTCATTTATTCTCGGTCAGTCAATGAACTAAAATTGTGGTAAGCAACTGATAAGCAGTTGAATGAGCAGTAAGCATCAAAAAATAATATGTAACTCGCAAAACTTCGGGAACTTTTGGTGTCTTAACAGATGTTTCAGGATACTTTTTTCATACTAACAAAAAAAATAGATAAAGCACATAAAATTTAGTCTGTTTATAAATTGATGAGAACAGTTCCACTATTAAAGCCCATTTGGCAGTACCCTATCTTAAGAAAGAGTGTGAATAAATCAGTTTTCTATTATGGCAATACAGTATTTTCTTAAAGATGTTACAGATTTTACAATAAAAAATAAATGCTTAAGGAAAATCCATAACTTGGTTAACAGACAAAACCTTTTTAAACTGATTAAAGGATTTTTCACTAATTCATTAAAGTGGCAATCTAATGCATACATTATGTATGTATGTAAGATCTTATATATTTCGTCCCACTCTCCCCTCAGTCATAGACAATTGATTTGGGTATTATCAAGATAGAATCGACCTCACCAATGTCTGAAAACAAAGATCCAATTGAAGGTCCCCACCTCTTAGGAATTCTGACAGGATGGAGCACAGGCATTCTCATCTTCCTGTAGAACAAGTTGCCCAGAGGCAAACGTAACCCCTTTGATTATGCTCTTCTGACTATTTCAAAAGCCCTTCAGGGATAAAGAGGGCTTATTATTGCTGCCTGGATAAAAAAGCAGCATGCTCTGAGGTTTGTAGCGATATTCTGATATTGTTATTATGCTGTTTTATAGTTATTGTATTTTGATTTGTAAACTGCCTAGATTTGATTGGATTGAAAGGGATAAATGTCATAAGAAATATATAAGAAAATAAATAAATCGAACTGTAAATGTGGCAGGCCTGTTACTCATCGGACTTGGTATAATGGTTATTGCTACACCATTTAAATAAAAAGACTGCCAGGGCAAAGCATATCTAAAAGAGAAAATCCTTTAACAGAGTGAAGCATAATTCTAAGCAAGCATTCACAGCATTACACTTTACATGTCACTGTGGAATGTTTTGTACCAATGTTTACATTTAACAAATTTCTGAAGTCCACATTTGTTGCTTCCAGAGAATACTGGATATCCCTTTCAGTTTGGAAACAAGAATAACTAAAATTGAGGTTAGGGCATGAAAAATGATGCTAACTTCCTAGCTAGAGTTCCAGTTCTTTCCTCCCAGGTTTACTTCTTCTAATAATGGCTGATGGTTTTTCAGCAAGTTATAAAATGTCATAGAATAAAAATGAGTGAAATATGAGCTACCAGAGGATTCACACAATTCTTTGATAGCATCATGCCAAACATAGATTTCTGCAAAAAATAAATGATTATGAGGTCTCCAGATGGAAGTGAACACTTAACCCAGGGAAGCAGGATCACTAAACGAATGATGTCAAGGACTACCTGTAATGAAGTATATATTTTTATATGTGGTTACATTTATTAGTAGTGAATATTAATGATATTTTAGATTGGAAAGTAGTGCTATATAATGTAATGCCTGTTCTTTGTTTGGTTGTTTCACAGCATAATGGCTAGCAGAAAAAGGGAATTAGCCTTGCAGGTTAGTATGAGATATCAGTCATCCGGTGCGATTGTTCTATATTTTCTGCTTGTATGGAGAGGACAAAAATGCTCCAGTACTTCTATATTTTGCCAGTGAAACCTACATATATAACAGTAGCTATAAAACACAAAGCTATAGATTTCTAAATCACCAGTCTCCGAAGTATGAAGGTTTTTTTAAAAATCTAATTTGATGATTCAGAAAAGAAATGCAAGAACTAATGTTAAATATTGGCAGTGCAGAAATTGCTGACAAACTTCTATTTAATTTTCAGATCAAAAGTAGATATTATTCTAAACAGGGTATTGTAGTTTAACCAATGTTCTCATTTCAATGCAGGCATAACCTCTTGCTCAGTTTAATCTTCATGAAAATTGTCCTTTAAACTCCTTTGTCATTGAGGGGGATAGTTCTAGACTCTTATTTAGAGAGTTTTGTCTCATATATGCAGCTTGGTTTGCTTAGCCATGATGATGCACCAAATAAACCATACTGGGCTAGGGTCACACAACTTGCTAAACCAAACCCAAACAAGCCGTATTGCATTTTAGCACAAATGGGTGAACCTGGTCCATTTGTCAATCCTTCAGGATCAATCCAATAGACATACATTCTGACATTCATCTAAGCTATTCATGAAAATAATGTGATCCAAAATATTACAGCTACTTTTGAACAAAATCCTGCTGGTTTATTGTAGTTATTGCAAGCCCTTTAAGTAAGATGCCCTTAGTATGGGTTTGATTATGTCTCATTCCTCCTCCCCATAAATATGGCTTTTTCCAAGTCCAGTCCTCAAAATCCTCTCCTGAGAAATCAGATGTATTTGCTGTGCTACCTGCTAAATATCTCATATTATCAAGTCCAGAACAGATGAACAATAAGAGAAGGCTAGAAGATGAACAAAGTTACCTTTCAGAGCTAGTAGTGTGATGGTGCCAACAGTAGCTTTTAGAGAATGTTATGAAATAATGCAAAAACTGTTTGTCTAAATGCTTGTTTCCACATGTACCACGGTATATTTGAAACATGCTGGTGGCATTTAGTACATATGTATCTGGAGTGATAAACACATTAAGGTTGACCTTAATGCATCAAACAAAAGATGTGTTATAATGAGTGGAGGCCCTTGGCTTGCATCAGTCAGCAGCTCCTTGAAGCAGCCATGACTTTCCCCAGGGCTGTTCAATTCAACTGTTTAAAAACTGATTTTAAACAGCATCTTTAAATTGTGACACAGAATCTTGAAAATTAAAAGGACTGTGGTATAAACATTCATACACTACAGTCCTCTGATAAATTATGGTCAATATAAGTTATGATACAATGTGCCAGTTTTTAAAGGTGCACATGTCTCTTTGTTTGCTTTGCTTTGACAGAGTAACAGGGCTATTTTTCTGGAAATATTTAAATATGGAGTTATGGGAATATATTTGTGATTTCTTTATTTATATAAATAATTCCATAAGGGATATAATCTCTATAAATCCTGCCATCATGTGGCCAGAAGAAGAAATTGATTATTTTTCAACTCTGCCAACTATTTCTATCCAAGAAGACCTGTTGGCTTTGGTGGAATTTTTCCAGGTGACTCTGAGCCAGCTACTTAGAAAGTGACCTTAAAGTGATCTACCATGTACAGAATGCAATATTCAGATTGTTAAAGCTTTGAGATGTGATGTTCTGAGACTGAACTTTTTTATTCAGAACAAAATTAATTGAACAAAAAAAGTTCCTTCCTAGTGAGAAATATAGCGATGTCTACACCCACATCATCCAATAATACAATCCAATAAAAATAGTCTTTGCCTTTGATGCTTCACAATTTTTTTGGCCACATTATATCCAGATTGCTCAAATCTTAGTTGTTTTCATTGTGTTTATTCCATGGGTCAGTTTGTAAGTAACATGTTTCCATAATGTGCTTAACCCACATTTCCTTAGTGATGTTTGGCAGCATAAAACAATAGCAACTTGCTCAAAACTCTCCGTTTTATTGGAAACATAGAGCACTGCTTATTTTCTACTTTTCATGTGCCTTCTATTCTATCACATAATTCCTGCTGATAGACACGCCAGACAGTTAGGCAGGCAGCAGGAGGAGATGGTTAGCTGCTGGATGGAAAGCAGTGCTTTTGGGAAGGGAAAGTGTATTCCACACTTTCAGTCACTCTTTCTGTTCTGTTTTTCTTGGAGGATGGGTTACTGAAAACTGGCTGAACTGCTTTGCTCTTTTCCTGACACGCTTAGCTTAGCCTTCTCAATGACTAAGAAAAAGTTGAGAAAAAATAAAAATCTTTTGGAATAGGATTAAATTTCCAAAACAGTGAGAATTCTGTACAACATGCGTGTTTCTGTTAGCAATATACTGTAAGTTAATGCATAATTTGGTTTCGATAATTTCATGTATGATATAATATGATCATGATATGATTTCAGAATCATAATTTCATTAGCATGTTTTCATTTTGAGTTTTTTCTATTATTTGAGTTTACTAAGCATTTTCTTAGTAATATTTTATACTTCAGAAATAGATATTATTTCATCAATTTAAAGTTCATTGAAAAACAAGCATTTACTAAAAGTTCCATAGGCAGAATCATGCATCTGACTGTGCCATGTAAACTTTGTAACACATTAAATGTTGTTTTATTATGTATGATGTCATTACATTCCATGTGATGTTTCTGACATATTTTATTCTTTTATAGATTAAAATACATATTTTATATTTTAATTGTTATGTTGCTGCCTTAATGCAACAGAAATACTTGTCCTGTAAATAACATTTTGTAAAGTCAAATGTAGTATTTGCTAGTTTAGATTTGGATTGATTCAGCACTAATCCCTTGCTTTTACAATAGATACATGGCTATTGCTAATCTTTCATCAGTGTATCAGCAGCCTAACGGGAGGCTTCAATATATTCACTTTCTAATAACACTTTGGCACTCAACAAGAAAATTGTTCACAAATATTCTTGCTTTGTATCCTAACATTTCCAATGATTTTTTTCTTCATTATAGGTATGCATTTTTGTCCAAAGAATTTTTTTTTAAATCTTATGTTACTAAATTATGAATTCATCTTCTACAAGTAGTTTTTAGTAACACAAATATGCATTTTTTTCATGTATTAGTTCATCAAATCTTTCTTCAGAAATCTATGCTTTAAAAAGCTATTGCTTTATTGCTGGGTTTCTCAGTAATATGGTTTAATTTTCACACAGATGGTTGTCAATAATCAAGAACATTGGGAAGAATTTCTGGGGTCCAAAGGATTGATTGGTAAGATTTTGAATTAGTTATTTTATGAGGTTCATTTTCTCTTTTGTTGTTCAGTAATATTAATGTTCAGATCATTACAGTAGTATGAACCATACCTCTGCTAAGTCATGCTACATGATAATATCTCTGAACAAACATGCTAACAAATGGAATAATTTCCTTGGCAACAGCAAGCTATAGTTAAGCCTGAATGGCAACTCTCCAATTCTATTATTTAGAATTATTCAAAAAATAATTCCCTCATCACTGTCAAACTAGTAACTGTCTGCATTATTATTAATCTCTCACTGTTCCTATCACCCATCT
>JANHFM010004529.1:213896-231001 GCA_032468115.1 Grayia smithii
CAATTGATCAAATGCTTTTTCCGCATCTAAAAAAATAAGTGCTGCAGATATTTGGTTATTCCTTTCTAAATACTCCAGTACATTAACTACTTGTCGTACATTATATTTCATCTGTCTACCGGTAATTGTCCTATCTTGAAAACTATATATGTAGCATTAAAAAGGTCATGGAGATTAGACTTTTTTGATTGAAATAAGTTGTGTTCAGTTTCAAGAACTGATATAGTTCTAATTTTAGGATGAATTCTATCATTGTAGTTGGCATCTCAGGTACATGCTTAGTAAGGGAAAAGTCACATTGAGAGAAATAGAAAGAAAATAAGTAGGCTTTATGAAGAATTGTGGAAAATAATATTTTCTTCAGTTTACAGATGATCCAACTCTCGCAATCTGCAATGACAGTGGTGGTTCAGTATTTGAACTGTCATTCAAGTAAGAATATCTGATATTATTATAACATTATTTAGTTATTTATTAGATTTAGCCATCTAACTCAACAGTGACTATTGGCAGTGTACATAACCATGGTAGAAAGTGAAACAAAAATATAAACAATCAGAACAGAAGAGAACAAATATATACCATGGCAAACTGATGTAATACAATCTCGGTGGACATACCTCAATGTATTTCAGACATTGAGGAAGAAGCTAGATTTTTAAAGTTCACTTAAGAGTCAAAATAATTCAAATCTCTTTGGAGATGGTTGTTCCAGTGGTGCTGTTAGAGAGAAGGCATGTTTCCTGGGTCCCATCAGATGACATTCTCTTGTTGCCCCTGAGACTGATGTACAGGGAGAGGGTACACAGGGACAATCTGATCCAAGCCACTTGCAAAAGTCCTTTCTTGGCAGAAATGAAAAGTCTCATTCAGACTGCCTGTCAAGCCTTTAGGAAAATTCCAAAGCTTCCTCTGAAATCTTCAGATCTTGGGATGGACTGATCTAATAGATCTCTGGAGGGGAGCGGTAGCTTTGTATGAAAAGCAGTCTGAAAAGTAAGCAGAGAATAACCATGACCAAAGACTGATGACCTTCACCTTCAAATTGTGTCACAATTGCCCCAAGACCAACCCCACTCCCCCCCCAAAAAACCCCCAGATCTAATCTGTGCTTGCTTCTGTGAGTCAGGCCCTTGACAACTTGCTCAGATCCATGGTTGCCATAGTAGCCATGGACTCCCGAGACACTTCAGCTTGTATGTCACATGAGGGCAAGTTAAAATCTCCAGAACTATTAGAGTTCATTGCCAACCCAGTGACAACCAAGCATCTCAGGCAGGCATGTCAGGGTGCAAAAGCAACACCAACAAAACCAGCTGCTTCCTAGAGCCCAAACTTTAGCCATTAGATCTCACATCTGGCTTTTGAAAAAGTACCTTTGGTCATGACCTGGATGACTGAGAATCTCCATAGACGTTTAGATTTTGATTGTAGTTTGTATACTATTTGGCAAAATAATGTTTCCTTTACTACTATTATTTTTCCTCAATCATTATCTACTGTGTCATTGTTAATAGGATCATATGTAGTGCTATCAGAACCATATGAAAAGTAACTGCAGAAGGAAAAATTATATTAATTGCAAGACTCGGACACAATTTTCCTATCGCTCCTGGGATCATATCTACCCTATTTAAATTGTATGGCTTATACATTTTTTAAAAAATGCTACATTTAAATAAGTTGCTGTATGACATGTACCTAAATCTGTCCCATTTTCTGTGATTCAGAAGAGTTATGGGTGTGAGAACATGTGAATCTCGCTGTTTGTTCAGTGGTTCGAAGGGAGAGGTTTGCTGCATTGAGCCTTTACATGCAAAGGCTGAGCTGAGAGACCATCCTATCACCCAATATTCTCTGCTAGCTATGGCTTCCTTAACAAAGGTAACCTACCTTCCATAAACACCCCATTTTAAAACAAATATTTGAAAAAGATGGCAAAATGCAAATGTTGAGGATGATTTTTACATTATTGTTGCTATTATTAACTTCAGATTCTTGTGATTGGATTGAAACCATCTTTGAAAGTGTGGATGACATTCCCATATGGTCGTGTGAGTAATTCTGTTAATTTTTTGCTGATTTTTAAATATTTATAGTCCTATTCTCCCAAGAATTATAAATATTTAGTTACAAATACTGATAGTTCTCCACTTGCAAAAGTTTATTTAGTGACTGTTCAAAGTTACAACACCACTGGAAAGACTGACTTATGATCATTTTACACACATCCTTTGCAGCTTCCCTGTAGTCATGTGATCAAAATTCAGACACTTGACAACTGATTCATATTTCTGACAGTTATAGTGTCTCAGGATCATGTGATCACATGGTCAAAATTCAGATGCTTGGCAACTGACTCATCTTTATGACAATCGCAGTGTCCTGAGATCATGTGACTTTCTGATAAGCAAAGTCAATGGGGAAGCCAGATTCACTTAACAACTGTGTTACTAACTTACAACTGCAGTGATTCACTTAACAACTGTGGTAGGAAAAGTTGTAAAATGGGGCAAATTCACTTAACAACTGTCTCACTTGGCAACAGAAATTTTGGGTTGTAAGTCAAGGGCTACTTGTAAACATTTAAAGAGTGAAAGCTTCCATTAATATGAAGCATAACATTCAGCAACCTTGAAATATGCAGCAATAAAAATGATTTTAAAATAGCAATTAATTAGAAGATCAGATAAGATCTTTACCATCTTTTAAAAAATACTGAAAGTGAAATGGGCCTCTGAAAAGGGAATTTCAGCACTTAAGTGAAGTCATTATTACTTCAGGAAAAAATAGCTTGGAAATCTAGCTGCTTTCTGAAAGTTTAATAGAATAATATTATTAAAGAACTGACATATATAAAGAACAGAACTTGCAGGCTTGGAAAATGAATAAAGTTTCTAAATATTCAAAAAAGCCATAAAGTTTCGAAATATTCAAAAAAGCCAGTCTATCTTAAATTGTACTTATCCTTCCACTACAAAATTCTTTTTCTAGTGTGTGTTTGATTATTGTACTCTAAGCTGATCTTCATTATTTGATTTATATGAACATCATTTATGTGTCTGTTCTGTCTTGAGCCTCCTGTAGATCATGTGCTAGATCCAATCTCACTGGGGCCAACTCAGATTGGATCCTGCAACATTATCTTAAAACATGTATATTTGCCTTCATTCGTGATCATGTGCTGCTAAGCATACGTACAGTACCTAAATTAATTGAAATTAGTGGGATTAGAGCATCTTCTGATGTGTTTGAGCTAATAATGTTTTAAATTGCTAACTAAGTATATTTCTATAAAAGTTAAAATCTAAGATATTATATACTTTACTCTTACATTTTACTCTCAAGAAGACCTTACATTTTACCCATAGGGCATTTTTTATTTCTTTTGTGGTGGTAACAATTGAATCTCTCCTCTCCCCCTGCCTTTTACTTTTTAAAAGATGGAACCATCTAGTGTTCCACTGCTTGCCTGGTATTTTGTTGCTGCTCAAACATCTGTGAATCCAGTGCTTGCTTTCTGTCGAGGAGATGTGGTCCATTTCCTTCTGGTAAGTCTCAGGCTATCCCTAAAGTTTGAAATTTGCTTTTGTAAATGTCTCCTCTTAAAATGAATGGAAAATAATTTTTGCTCCTGAGTTGGAAATGGCTGTATTTTTAAATGAGTGTTCATATGTGCTAGTTTCATTGCAAATTCAAATGATCGTGTTATTAATAACAGTTATTGCAAACTGTAAGATTGGACTGTTGTGATATTCATGCCAAAAATGCCTAGAACAATTGCTTTCAAGATGATTCAGAGTTTGCACTACAATTTATATTTTGCATTTGTCTTTTTATTCCACTTTGTAAATATACTAAGTACAGTATAAATATCTTCAAATATATTGTAACTTCTAAGTATTGCTTGCAAAGGTTAGTAAGTTACAAAATTAATACCAAAGAATCTTTATTTGCAAAGGAGATGTCAAAGAATAATGGGATAAACTTCTCCATTAGGTAAAAAGAGATGAATCTGGAGCAATACATGTTACAAAGCAGAAGCAGCTACACTTGCATTATGATTTAATCAATTTTACAGTAAGTATTCAAAATTTATACTTAAGTAGAAAATACTAGTATTTTCTAGCTTGAAAGATCTGTACAGTATATCTCAAATTAAAGTGACTTGAGATGTCTGTAAAAAATCAGACCGAGGACTTTTATTTGTTTCCTGAATAATTATGTAGTAATAAATGCAATTTTGGATACATTTTTGCCACATACAACATTTTTCCTGTGTTTCCAAATGCTACTTGGCATCAGTACAACGATTTCTTATGTTCTTTATAATAATAGAAAAGAAAAAAATATCTGTACAAAGTCTAGAAAGAAATTATATGAATATGTAAAAATAGACATAATCAAGGTAGCTATGTCAGCTGATAATAATAAGCAAGATTGCTACCCTGTTTCACCAAAAATAAGACATCCCCTGATAATAAGCCCAATTGGGCTTTTGAGCGCATGCCCTAAAATAAGCCACCCTGAAAATAAGCCCACCCCAAAAATATTTAAATGCATGCGCAGCCAGTCCCTGCTATTTCCTCTGATAAGAGTTAGAGAGACAGAGCTGGAAATCAGGTAAGATGGCAAGAGGAGGTCCGTCTTGCTCCACATGCCCCAAAATAATAAGACCTCCCTGAAAATAAGGCCAAGTGCTTATTTCGGGGCTCAAAAAAAAATAAGACAGGGTCTTATTTTCGGGGAAACATGAGTATGTCAACTGTTAAGAATGTTCGGAACCTCTATTAGTGCAATACCCTTAGTAGGATGCCTTAAGTTGTGTAAACTTAAATTGAGTGTAAACTTTTAAGCTTTCAAGAATTAAATGTATAAGTTGATGTTAACCTGAGGTGACTGATAAGTCATACATCTATATTTAGTTATATTTTTGTTGGAGCCTGAGTATAGTTTCCTCAGTTTCTCTCAGGAATTAACTTCCAGTTCCCTGATCATTTTCATGCTCACTTTTTACATCCCTGCCAGTTTGTCTTAAACCCTCCCTCCTCCATTTAACATATAGTGCCTAGAATTCTACACACAGTGTTGGAGGTCAGCTCTTACTTCTGTAATTCTCTTGATGCAGCTTTTCTGAATCTTTGTTGTGACATTACTGTATAACTTTCAGACCTAATTGTACAGTGCTGCTAACTTCAATACTTGAATAATATGGTTTGGAAATCTTTTTTATTACACACTATCACTATTTTAATACCAATTTGTTTTTGCTTTCTTCTAGTGGATAAACTCCCATACAATTGTGCTTCTAGACAGTGTGGAAAAATTACATGTGATAGATCGTCATACACAGGAGGAACTTGAGACTGTAGAGATATCAGAAGTTCAGCTAGTATACAATAGCAGCCACTTCAAATCATTGGCAACAGGAGGCAATGTTAGCCAAGCACTGGTATGGCTCTATTTTGTTTCCATAGTATTCTATTCTGTTTTGCTTTTGCAGTATTCTTTTCTGAAATTTGAGGTGTCTTCAAATGTTACAGATATAATTTTCTTTCTTTTTAGTCTCTATATATCATGGCTGCTGTATCTGCTATGTAGTACACGCTGGTTGTAATAACAAAGGCATTATTTTGTCAAAGCATTTTATAGCAAATGGTTTTAATAAAATTTTACATGATAGCTGCATTTATATATTTTATAATATATTGCTGATGTATAGCCATTGCATCAGGGATGAAATCCAGCAGGTTCTGACAGGTTCTAGAGAACTGGTAGCGGAAATTTTGAGTAGTTTGGAGAACCAGAACATGCCATCTCTGGCTGGCCCCAGAGTGGGGTGGGAATGGAGATTTTGCAATATCATTCCCCCAGGAGTGGGGTGGGAATGGAGATTTTGCAGAATCCTTCCCCTGCCACACCCACCAAGCCACGCCCACAGAACCGGTAGGGCAAAATTTTAGATTTCACCCCTGCATTGTATCCTTTATGACAAACATAACTTTTGAAAGCCCTTCAGCATAAAGATTAACCCAGTTTTCTCAGTAAATTTCTTGTTGCTTGCACTGGCATAACATTTTCTGTGCAGCTGGGTACATCCAGTCTGTAAGTGACTTTCAGATGTTAATGTAGCTGTAATATTTATTGGAATTACAAGTTTACAGGAATATGACATGTACAGCCTGACCACAGAAATCAAACTCTATTTTATATTTCTGAAATATAACTTTGTTTTTCAGTGGATCAAGATACAGACAGTTTATAGCTGCTATATGTTACGAAGAGGATAACGAAGTTTTGCCCCCTTTGCTGTTTAAGTCTAGACTTTTAAAATTGAGTTTAAAGGGCCTTAAAAGTCAGAGCAAATCTAATGTCTGGGGAATAATGTTCCAAAGAATAGGTGTCACAACAGAAAAGGGTCTCTTGGGCTCTGCCAGATGTCGCTCTACAATAGATAGGATCCAGAGTGCACATCTCCCACCAGAACTGATGAGTAGATATGATTGGGAAAAGGCAGGCCCTCAAATAACCTAGATCCTTGTCATGTTTATGGCCTAATTCAGTACAGTATAGTAGCAATTTTCTAGTGTAGAGTGTACATTAATGTTAAACAGCTAAATCTCTTCTTTGTTTTATATACTATATACTGGTAAGTGGCAAATTCAAAGACACTGAGGATAAACTGCTAAAATATTTTAGTTGTTTTGCTTCATTTATATTTTAAATGATTGGGTATTTATTATACCCAATTGGCTTTTATCCAATAACAACATAAATTATGTACTCCTGCATAAATAAAAATGTTCTGTGTTTTTTAGGCACTGGTGGGTGAGAAGGCTTGCTACCAGTCAATCAGCAACTGTGGTGGTCAGGTTTTTTATTTGGGTACAAAGGTAAGTTTGTCCAGGTTAATAGCAATAGCACTTAGACTTATATACCACTTCACAGTGCTTTTACAGCCCTCTCTAAGCAGTTTACAAAGTCAGCATATTGTCCCCAACAATCTGGGTCCTCATTTTACTGACCTCAGAAGCATGGAAGGCTGAGTCAACTTTATTCTTCTTTATCATTTCTCTTATTACTTATCAGACCTGTTAACTGAGTAAATCACCTGTCCTTTAATCAGGTGATTTAATTTAAATACATTTTCATAACATGATGTGAACATTTCTACAAAGATTTGTTCAGTTCAGTTAACACAGCAAGCTTGAATTCAGCAAAATTAATAATGACGGCATTTGAACTTTTTATTGCAGCTACTCTAGAGAAGGAAAGAGAAAGAAGAATATATGATTATGAGACCTTAGGGGATTGTTACTGTCAGCAAAGTTGTTTTTGTCAACAACCAAAAAATATTCTTCTTTGACATGGACACCTCTGAGATACATTGATTTCAACTTCAGTAATTCCCCTGCCAAAATCAAAGAAAGCTATTTGACATATGTGTGAAAAGTTGATTCATCATCCTACTACTTATGATGTCATAATTATTGCTAATATACTCTTAAATAAATATCTGTTACTCACCTGTTTTCCCCTCATTTGCTTTCAGTCTGTTCATGTTTTAACACTGAGGACCTGGAGGGAGGTAAGTGAGGAGAGAAGGAACAAGTTGCTGTTTTTCATGGCTTGATAAATAGAGCTGTCTGTGAGAAACATTTTCAGATAAAATGTACAGATTGTTGAAAAAGATAACAGTATCCTGACTTCAGTATATCAATTTAATTAATATTTTTTTTAACTAATATTTCTCAAAATTGGCAATTTTAAGAAGTAAACTTCCACTTCCAGCATTCCCCAGCCAGCCATTATCTGCCACTGATAATCTGTCAATTTAATTCCACTTGGAATTTGTTTTTGTAAATTTTATTTCAGATAAATATATATAATTATTTTAGTGGGTGTTAGAAGATCTTGATTTTAGGTTGTATTACTTTTAGTTTAAAATGGTTCCTAAACATTGTTTACATTTCTGACTGAGAAAAGAGGAATTAGTAATTGTTTTTAAAACAGAATTAGTGAGATGGTTTTCATTTGAATTTTAAAGAAAGTGCTACTTTCTTCAGAACCAGCCTTTAGAATGCTGAAGACAAAAACATGATCACTGCATGATCACTGTGTTAAGTTTGTAGTATCCATGTTTCACTGAATATTATTTATCTATATTTCTGATGTAATTTTTGTACTTTTTATCTTAGAGGATCGATCACCTTCTGAAACAAGAATGTCTTAATGAAGCATTGGCTTTGTCATGGTCCTTTCATGAAGGAAAAGCCAAAGCTGTTGTAGGTAAGTAACAGCAATTTTTTTCTGGTCTTGGTTGCCATCATATCTTTCTGTCATTTATTACTTCATATACTGTATCATTTACTCATCTTGTCTATGAAGTCACAATCCTCCTCATGCCATGGGTTTCATTATAAGGCTTTGGACAATCAAGGCTTTTGCATATCACTTTTGAAAGGACATACAGTAAGTTACAGTGTATGAATAGCTAGAGGTGATTGAAATGGTTGATACCTTATGTGAAAGTTGTAAAAACTAGGAAGTTCAAGTTGTATGTCACTACTTCTGAATTTAGCATGCATTATGTAAATAGGTGTTACACTGTCTTTGATCATTTATCATAATATTAAAAATTTCATCTTCTGGGTTCAATATGGTTATAAGATTGGAAACATTAAACATAAGAAATAGCATATAAATTCACTTCTACCATAGTAATTCAATTATACCTGGATAGTTTGTATAAATTATAAAACATTAAACATTTATTATTATACTTAAAACTTTATAGGAGATAATAAGAAAATTGCTTCTGTTTTCAAACTCTGTTCTGAGTTTGAAAATTAAAATATTTTTGTTTTTGAAACAGGCTTATCTGGGGATGAACAAAAACGGAAGGCTGTTGTTGCAGACAGAGTGAGTTTTTCTTTTGTTTAATCTAAATGTGTTCAGCTCTAGAATTAAATTCCTTTTGTATATTTTATTTTCCTCTATGAAATATGTATTTGTCGGTTTCATTAAGAAAAAGTTGGTTTTTAGCCATGCGGTTTCCTATGACTGATCCTTGTTTGTATCTTTATACATGATATTTAAGGTATATTTTAATAGAATTTTAGGTCAAATTACTCACATTAGAGATGGTTATTAATTATTAATTTAAAATTATTAATTAATTTTCTACATTTTTAAACAGCAAAGAAGAGGATAAAACTGAGGCAATAGAGCTTCAAGAATGTTTAATCCTATATTTCTCCTCTCTGAATTTGGTGTCTAGTTCCCTGAACCAGAAAGGAAGACTCTTCTATGACCAAATAATTTACTTTTCAAATGAGAGGATTATTTTATTCTAATAGTATTATAAAGGAGAAATGTGAGGAGTGTGTTTTTTTAACTTTTTGATATAATCTTCCTTTTATAAGTGGAAAAATTACCTTAAATTTAAGGATTGTCTTACTTTGAGGTAATGTTAGTATACAGTTGTTACAGGAATCCTGTATGCATTCATTTAGAAGTTTAATATTGGATTAAGTGTAAAAGTTTTACCACTTCAATATTACTGCAGAATTAAAAACTGAAATAAAGATGTTTTCCTGTAGAAGCATCTGAATACAGTACCATAATGTAGTTTCCTTTATTTATGATTTTATGATGTTCACATTCTGCTCAAATTTCTATTACTGGGAAGTAGATTGGGACAAGTTCTCTCAAACTCCATAGAAATTATGAAATGATTTCAAAATTGTTTTTTTTTCTAAAAGCAGGAAGAAAAAATCCAATCAGTATAAAATTTGCTTTTGGCTGATGGATTTTGCTTTTTGCTTTTGCTCTGTATGAACTACATGCAATTATCTTATGCCTTAAAAAATAGGACATACTGTAGGAAATCTAGCCCTCGTGCAAGCACAGGACTGGGTTCCTCCGTACTGATGTTTCCTGCTATATTCCCAGTAGGACAGGTGAAGCTGCTTTGCTCCTTTGAGCTGCTATGAAAATTTTCTGGGGGAGGAGAGAAAATTATCTTTACTATTAAGCTCTTTTTGGGCCCCGTCCTTTAGGATCTGCAAGAACAAATTTTCTTAATTAAGTCCTCTGGGGGTAGATAGAGAGAAAGGTTGCAGTAGCAGACCTGGAATGTAGGAATTGAATCCCAGCCAGACCTTCCTCTGCACTCAGAAAATTGGTTGCACAACCCTTTTGTCACTTTATCAGAAACGAAGGGTGGGAAGCATTCTACTTCTCTTGGGGATCAATATCTAAGCCCGGAGAAGGTCTGGGAAATTGGTGACCCTTGCTTTTCCTTGCCTTGCCTTCAAGTCCACTTTAATGAGCCCTTGGGAAATAATTTCAAAATATGCCTGAAGCAAACTTCCTCATAAAATATACAAGTGCTTATTGGGCAAAAAACTATTGTACCAATGTTTTTGTAGTACTTTTTTTAATCAGATGTGTCTCATATTAATAATATAGACATACTATAATGTTTTATGTTTATAGATGGTTGAAATACTTATTCATTGTGCTGATCGAACCATGAAGAAATGTCCTGAGCAGGGTAAAATCCAAGTTATGGAGCAACATTTTCAGGTATGCTACTTTAGACTTACTACGAAAGGGGGTATTAAAAAGAAGAAGCAGGAGCAATAACTTTTACTCTTGAATTATCTTCAAGAGGAAAAAGAAATTGTGGCTTTAGGCACTAACATTATCACATATTTTGGTTCATTTCCAATTTATCATATAAATGGAAAATTCATATTGAAGAGACTTCACAAGTATATATAGTTGTAGGAAGATGTAAAATAAACAGAAAAGAATAAAGGGATAGTAAGAACAGATGTACCGTAATTGCTTAAGGAACTAGAAAGAAAAATACATTGTTTAGATAATGGACAAGAATAAAACTACCATGATGTGTGTCTTCTTAGTCTAATGCAGCAAAATTAGCAAAGAATCCTGCGGTCTTTCAAAGACCAAGAGTTTCCAGAGAAACATTATATACATAACATTGACTGTAATTTGAAGGAAAAAGATGAAGATAAAAAGCAAGATGAGTACAAGTTGCCTTAGAGATGACTGAATGTGAAATACCCGTAACATTTTACATGGATGTTTTAATGGTGTATAACAAGGTAACACATATCAAGAAACCTTGTTTTCAGACCAGTCAGGCCATCAGCCTTAAGTAGTTTACTATAATTTTGTTTTTTGGCAATTATTGGTGGTATTCACACAATACAGTAAACAAAAAAATTAGCCTATATTTAATGTGTTCTTGAAAAGTATTTATAAATTTCTATTGTTGCAAAATACAGCATCTAAATTATAAAATACAGTACTGCACTACAAGATCTGCACTGGTTGCTACTTTCTTTATTAAGCACAATCTAAGATTTGGATATAGGATTTGACTGTCTTAAGAGTCCACCTCTCCCATTAAGAACCTTTTGGTCTACTAAGGAGAGGTCCTTGGTATATGCAAATAGTTAGATTTTCCATGTTCCTTTTCTGCAGACTATGGTCCCTGTCATTGTTGACTACTGTCTTCTGCTTCAGCGAATGTAAGTAAAAGCATGCCTCATGAATTATGGCAGTTTTTCCAGTAGACTGCATCTGGATTGCACTCAGTGCTAGTCTTCTAGTTGTTTTAATAAGAGTGAGATCTAATCTACTTGTGCCATAGCACTTGGAGAAGTGCTTCATGCAATACTTGAAGTATTCCTGTGTATTTTCAGAGAACCTAGAGAGGGTGGGTGTTAAGAGTGGCTAGGGCAGTCTTCAAGAGGATGTGGTGCTTCAAAGGGACCTTGTCAATGGACTTGCATAATCTTATTTATTTATTTATTATTTATTAATTTGATTTCTATGCTGCCCTTCTCCCTGGGGACTCAGGGCGGCTTACAATTGGAGGAGTCATATAGAAAACATAAATGAAAATAAAACAACATAAATGGCAACCATTAAAAAAGGGGCATGCAGTAAATAAGTAATAAAAATTTGATATTCTAAAACAGTATAAAAGAGTCAGTCATAGCCCGCTTGGTGAAATAACCACGTCTTCAGGTCACGGCAGAAGGAGCGAAGGTCAGGGGCTGTCCGAAGCTCAGTGGGCAACTTGTTTCACAGTGTTGGCGCTCCCACAGAGAAGGCTCTCACCTTGGGAGCCAACAGTTGGCACTGTCTGGCTGACAGCACCCTAAGGAGGCCAACTCTATGGGGACGAATTGGGCGCTGGGAGAACGATTGTGGCAAAAGGTGGTCCTGCAACCACCTTTATTGTACAACCCTTAGTGAAATCATCCTTTCAAGTCTCGCAGTAGCTATGATTTTAAACCTGATTTTTCAAAATCATAAGTAGGTACTCAATTTTAAGAAACTGAGATGTTCTAATGCTGAATGATTTTATGCTGAATTCTTTGACTTTTCTTCAGTGGAACATTTAGTACAGGTTGTACAATAGGTTTACTACTTTGCGTACAAGAGTAGAAAGTCCAGGGACTGATCCTCATAATCCACAGAATGGGACAACTTTCCACAGCCAACTTGCTGTGGCCACCTCGCCATGACCAACTCTCCATGGCCAACACACTGTGGGACAATTGGCGACAACCAACTGGCTGTGGGACAACACACTGCAGGACAAATAAATAAATAATAAATATTTTCATTTTTGTCATTCACATTTCATTTTGTCCCTCCTTTTGTATTCGTTATTTAATTATTCTATTTCACCATTTCTTTGATATTACTGTAACTCATGTCCCTGGCGAGTTGGCCCTGGAGAGTTGACTGTGGCAAATTGTCACAGACCCATAATCCAAGCCTTTAAATTATGGTAAACATCTGAACATTAAATAACGTTTTCCAAAATGAGAAGAGAATGAAATACAGCAGAACCAGGACAAGAAATATTATCTTCTGACTTGCCATTACCAAATCTCTTCTTCAGCCCCCTGCATCAGCCACCATCTTATTGGCAGCAGCATCAAAACTGAGAAAGGGAAGACCATACTTAATATCTATTTATAGAAGATTGATTACATTTTTAGTAAGCAATTTACCACTTTTTAGTTTTGCAGTCTATAAAAGTTAGTTATATATTAAAAGAAGGAATTACTTACCAATGCTGGCAGAGGACAAATATCCCCAGTATTAATAAACAACCCCTCTACTACAATAAATTTTCGTGTTACACGGGCTTTTCGAGGGTTCTGCAGAAAAACAAACAATTTAATATGAATATATATCAATTTTTATGAAAAACAACTTTTTAGCTTACTTTTCAAATGTTATCAAAAGCTGATCGAATGTTGAAAACCAACTTGTTTACTTCATCAGAAGTGCAATAAGCATATTTGTAACTGAGAAAATGCTCTCTATATATAGTAAAACACTCTTTTAACATTAAAATGATTACTGTGTTTTTTTCTTGACCTTGTAAAACAAATGTTGATGGAGTTTTATTTCAATAAACATTTTACCCTTTGTACCCATGGTACAAAGAATTGCTATCTACTATTTTTCTCAGGAGCAAAACAATTTACTGAGCATTTTTACACTGCATTACCAGTGGCACTTTGACTGAGCACATGCATTCACACATAAAATAAAAGAAAAACTGCATCCAATTCTACTGGCAGATTTTTCTCCTGTTTGTGATGCCACTGCCTTTTCCAAGCAACACAATCACCAAATACAAATACACTACCTAAATCTATTTCAAATGTTACCATTCAGGATAGTTACCATTGGAAAATAAATAATGAAAAATGAAGTTATTCAAATATGCTATCTAGTTAAAAATGTTGTTTGTTATACACTAATTTTTTCTAAAACCCAATACCTTTTGATCTTCAATCTCTTGCTCTTGTAGTAGACGCTCAAGATCAGCCATATCGTTATGCTTAAAAAACTTAATGTTACTTCTGGATGCCTGTAACCCTTTCTGAACAGCAAAGCAGGCTGCTTCATCACTGTAAATACACAATAAATTCTTTCAGTTCACTTACGGTTAGGCTAACTCTTAAAAGATGGATGTTTCCCCACAATGCATGCTAAGATATTGATGCATTGTCTAATTATTTTCTATACTTACATTCCAACTTTTAATTGAACTATGTTCAGGCATTAAAAAATTATGAAGTATTGTTGTTTTTTTGAAAGCCATGTAGGCAGAGTTCTTAAAGGAAAACTTTTGCCCACGTTGGCATGTTAGAGAGGCAAATCAGAGTTTGGTCTAGTTGGTTAAAAAAAGGAAAACCTAGAACTTATGGTTTCAAAAATTGTTAAGGAAACAGTTTTAAAATTCCTTCTATAAAAGCCAATTTTTTTCCAAGTTTATGATGTGATATATGATATCATATATCATGAGAGGGCATGGTATGGGTTATGCCATTTAGGGAGCTACATTTGGTGGGCCTTACGCAGCAGGCCTTTTCATCTGTGGAACATTGTTCTCCCTGAGGTGAGAGTGGGACCTCACAAACAATAAATTAAATGTATACTTTAAAGATTATTTTTAGTCTCCTACCTTGCTGACTATGAGCAAGGATGAATTATTATTACTGGGCAATTCTTGCATCATTCAATGCAATAAACTGCACCAAGGGTCACATTCTGCCTCCAAAGCCCCCAAGGGTAGTCCCTCAAACTTTCCCCAAATAGAGCTACATAACTGAAATTTTAACAAAGACAAATTAAATTAGAAGTAATCTTTTGAGCTATAATGAATTCTAATTACAGTGAAATAAATCAAATTTACTTTTTGTCCTTTTCTTATTAATATTTTACCATGCCTTTGGGTCTTTTTTTCCTTTTTGCAATTTAATTATAATTTTAATCAATTTTACTGCTAATTTTAATTGATTCATTGATATTATATTGGATTTTAGTTATATAGATATTATGTTTTATTGTAACATCCTGAGTCTATTGCCTTTAATGGGGTTTGAAGGAGAAAAAATGATTATTTGACTGGCTTTAATACTTTTGCAATGAGGTTCCCTTCAACATTCAAATGCTGCCCTTGGGCCCAGCAAAGTTTGTGCATTCTTAGGTTTCAAAAATCAGGAAAAAAAAATACAAAAGTTGCAATCCTACACACCTCGAGAACAAATTTGATTGAACTCAGTTGTATTTACTTTTGAAAATATGCATAAGATTATAATTACAGACCAGGACAAACATAAGCAATTTAATAAAATTTTCCTAGATGAAATTCATGTCTGATATTAATTTATTTTAATCACTCTTGTCAACTGCACTTTTTCCTTGGCTATATCCTATGGGAATACTGACAAAGCACTTCAACAGCTGTTAGTAATTTTTAAGAGTATTTTGAAACAGCAATCTATTCTAAGAAGTAGTCATTTTAAAAGTATTTCATAAATGATTAAAATTGTAGTTTAACAAGCATCTGAAAATATCAAGGCACTGCTTTGAAACTGACAAGATCAAATGAGATCTTAAATAAAACTTAAATAATTTAAATGAGCTTTGAAAAATTATCCATAATTTCACTAAAACATTTTTTTCCTATGAAAAGGTTTATTAAATAACCATATGCTAATTAATACATTCAGTAATCTTACTTGATCATAAAATTGATGTTTAAACATTTAATCTTTAACAACTAGAATTCTTTGCAGATTTTGTCTTTTTAATATCAGGAATATGTACATACACAAACAAAATGTCGCCCCGTTTTGAATAGGCAGGAATAGCACTGGCAATTGTAGCAAATCCATAGGAATATAGGATAGCTTCCTCGGTCTTCATAAATCTTGCAAGTCGCTCCTCCAGTTCCAAATGCACATCTATTTAGGAAGTGTAGTTCACACATTTATGAACAGAATGTTGGTTTTAAAATCTCACAAATACTGTATTAAAGATTACTGACACAATGAAAAACCCATTCAAGTTTCAAAGTTCTTTAGTATGGGAAATGTGACACTATTATTATCCCAAAGCGAAGCATCTTCAAGGAAAAAAACAAAGAAAATCCAGTTGCCTTTTGAAAAACACACTGGGACAAGCATGACCTGGATGACTGAGAATCTCTATAGATTATTATTTCCTACAGAAAGTAGAGGAATATATATATATATATATATATATATATATATATATATATATACACATACATATATATATATACACACACACACACGTACTCACTAATCCAATTCTTCAACTTCGCACCAAAGTCCTGATCACCTTTTACAATAACTAGAGCATTCACCATGTGATCATTCAGTTAAGTGCTGTCTCTACTACAAAAATGTTTTCTGCAAACATTTCTACATTTAGAGGAAGCCTATGTGCATATTATTACTAATGCAAGGTCCAGGCTTTGTTGAAGTCACCTATATATGCAGCTATATTTATGCAGGCCTTCTTTAAATATCCCCCATGCAACAATAGCAGAATTATTTATTTATTTTTATTTATTTATTGAATTTATATTGCTGCATATTCACCCAAGGCGACTCACAGAATATAAAACCTCATTTAAAACAATAAAACTAATAAAACGAATAAATTAATATAATTAATAAAATCACACCCCACCCCCTGCCCCAGTGACAGTAGACCATGATCCTGACCATTCACATACTATGAGTCACAGTTAACAAAATGCTTAACAAGGCTAAAATTCACTGTTCTGTTTTTGTCTCTTAAGCTCCACCACTAATAAAGTAAACATAAACTCCAGGACTGCAAATAAATATATAAGAACAACCAAGTTTCATGTGTCAACCAGAACAATACCCAATATTCGAGATGCATACATATCATTGATTTCTGTAAGGAAGTAGTTTTATTTTCACTTCCTTTCCTAATGATTCCTAATAGTAAGAGGATTTTTCCCCCACAGTCATTAACCTATTTACAATAAAGCTAAGTCCTTTTTTTGGTTAGACAGTCTGGACCTACAGAGAATGTGAGAAGTTCAATGAGACTTTTGTTTGTATGTACTGCAAGGAATGTGGAACCAACCCTTTTTTCTAATGTATGGAGGGGCTTGAACCAGGGGTGAAATCTAAATTTTGTTACTACCGGTTCTGTGGGCGTGGCTTGGTGGGCGTGGCAAGGGAAGGATA
>JANHFM010004529.1:241253-257404 GCA_032468115.1 Grayia smithii
ATGTCCGGGGAATAAACAGCTTTGAACTTTGGAAATGAGTGGACTAATTTCTTCGGCATGGATGGAGACCTTAACAACACCCACATCTATTCTCTGCCTCCTGAGTCCCAGCTGATTGGGAGGAAATGGGGATTTTGCAGTATCCTTGCCCTGGAGTGGGGTGGGAATGGAGTTTTTACAGTATCCTTCCCCTGCCACACCCATGCCACGCCCACCATGCCATGCCACACTAACCAAGCCATACCCACAGAACCGGTAGTAAAAATTTTGGAAACCCACCACTGCTCTGGCAGGCCCACTTCCCCTGGTTTCACTCCTGCCTCTAACAGTCATTTTACAGAATTGCAAAGCTGCCTACATCCAAGGCCTGAACTTACTTACTTACTTACTTACTTATTTAACTTACTTACTTCTGTGAAAAATTAAGCCTCTTTTTTCTCTCTTTTTAACTAGAAATCAGCAAAAGACTTATTGTCTCTTTTCCCCCAGCTGTCTTCAAAAGGCATGCCTATTCCTAACATGGGTGGGAGGGGAATATTATCAGGGAATCCACCTAATTAAAAGCCTTGTTAACTGTGTCTGGAAAATGTCTGGACAGAGCACCTGACCATCACTGTGGTCAAAATGAAGGAAGGCATTGAAATCTGGAAAACAATTTCTTGTCTTCATTTCCAGCTTAAAAAACAGAGACCATATAGAGTGGTTTATTCATATTACATATTTAATGGTTTTAATGAAGGATAATTTCTACATTGTAAATTTTTGCAAGTTTTACTTCAGTTGAACAATTCAGGATCTCTATATGTAGATTCTGCACCTGTATTAAGCAGCTAAAATTGCCAAATGTTCTCTTGGAGCTCAACTTTTGAAATTCAGGGGTGGGGAGGAGTCTTGTACTTAAAATAGAATCTGGTTGAAGAAAGTCTAAAAACACTGTGTTTTTTCCTTTTAAAAGAGATGCTCAGAGTTTATTACTAATTGATTCCTGGCCTCACAACATAACCTATTTTCCCAACAAGTTCCAAAATGTATTTTTGATCTTTGCACTGGTATTTTGCTCTCATGTCTCATGAGACCTAAGAAAAACGTGATGCTTAAAATGGTTGGGTGCTCAAAAAAAAAACTACTACAAGCACTCTGGAAACTAGCCTGCCTGTATTTCATTTCAGTTCTTAGCTGGCAGTTTGACTCTGATCCCTGAAGAGGCTACACATTTGTGACTCTAGATCAGATCGAGGACATAACAACTCAACCAGAGAAGCTGAAAGAGAGATGGCTGGCAAGGCCAGTGTTGAATAGAGGACGGAAGTGAAATGTGATGAGATCAAATATATGCAGAACTAAAAGATGCCAAGAATATATGTGGTGGGACAAATGGCTTAAGTAATCAATACAAAAATGATTCAGATTTTGCTAAGGACACCAGATAAGGACTCGGGCTGCAAAAGTGCTGCCAAACTTATGAATGACACTTCTTCCATTCAGTGCACATCACACTTCAAACGTAAAGTTCCCCAGTTGACAACCCAAATCAATAATGGCCTCCTTTGCATGATGCTTTGATCCACAGCTATAATAATACAAAAAAGTTTAATCCGACACTACAGTTACAAAGTGTTTCAGCCTCATCCTCTATATTTCATTTCCTTGGTTGACTAAGTAGGACATGAAAGGAGCTTTTCTTCCAAACAGCTATGGGAGCCATGAGTGAAAGATTTAAATGAGGCTGGTTGTGAGGCACAGCAAAATAATGTTTTTGGTTTCTGTGTTCTGGAATAAAAGTGTTAACATCCCATCCCGGTTGGAAAGCAAACCCCAGGAGATCCAATCTGTGCAACGTTAGTCTTATTTGTTTTAGCTTTTCAAAGTAGAAACAAACAGGCCATGGTTTGAGGGGAGTTTGTCAAAGGGTGGTTAATATTTTATCAAGAAATATTGAATGCTGAATAGTCAATACTGAATATTCAATTTTCAGGGAGCCTACCAGGTACCTAATTCCTAGGGGAGAAAAATAGTTCTATTTTCTGGAAGTTCTGACCATTAGTTATGACTGACTCTATCCTAGTGGACCGAGGAATCTGAAATTTTCCAGATATCTAAAGGACTCTAGGACTATGTGAAACTCAAGGAAGTCTCCTTGAAAATGACAGTGATGAACTGCGACCCAAATAAAGAGTTACTCTTAGAGTCTTTCTATGACAGTAGAGGCTACAGGCTTAGGCTTTGACAAGAACTTATCAGAATACATTACAAGATCACAAGGAATTCTAGAATTCCCAAGAACATAACTCGGAATGTTATGTTTCTGGGAAGACAAAGGGCATTTTTACTGAAGGATGCTTGGGATCTGAATGCCCCAACATCCTCAGAATCTCTGTAAAAATTCTTTGCATAAGCTGATATAGAGAAGAACCCTCACAAAACTGTTTTCCTCCCATAGCAATATATTGCCAGTTCACACAAATACACACATGTACACACCCATCCACACACACACACACACACACACACACACACACACATATTCTGTGTGTGCTTGTGTGTGTGTGTGTGTGTGTATTCATCCCCTTTCTTAAAAAGGAAAAAAACACTAGAGAAGTTAGAAATTGCCGACTACTTCTCCCAGTGCTGAATTTAATGAGCTGATCTGAATTCCAAAAGGGAGAATACCTATCTGTTTTATCCTGTCTGTCCAACCATCCATCCATCAATCATCTCCTGAAATAACATAAAACACTCAGTAAAAGTTTCATTTTATCTCTTCCACGGGGATAGGATAGTGCCCGTTTAGCATAAGTTTCATGCTAAGAGAAACACTAAGCCATTACTGTCCAATAGTTGGTCTCTGAAGACAGCTGTCAGCATTTCTTACTGTGAAGATCCTGGCTAACTCTCCTCCATTACCGAAGATGTTTCAAGAGCTAGCAAAGAATCTCTTCCTGGTAACTGGCCATCTCTGATGAGAGCTATCAAAAAGGAGAAGTGGTCCCTAAGTTTTCCCACCAACCATGGGGCTCTAACTAGCAGACCTAGTAATCAACCAAATCCCCTGACTACATTTCCCCTACAATGGCAAGACATTTTTATTTCTATTTATAATTACAGTAATTACTTCTAAATTTGCATCTCTGCATATCCATTTGCATGTTATGTGCAAATCTTTGTCCCCCTTTCAAGCTATGCAGTTACTCCTTTTTCTTTGATCATTAGCACTGGAATATTTACTTCCCTAGGAGAGACATCCTATAATTGGGAGAGCTAAACATCAGTAGTGTAGCTTCTGCCATTTCTTATGCAAAAGAACTGTGCTTTTGCATGGTGGCCCCTTTCTTCTCCCTTACAAAATAGGTGGGACTAGACCAGGGGTGGGTTCTACTTACTTTTACTAGGGGTTTGCAATGGGAGCATGCGCAGATCACCTCCTAATGACGTCGGGGTGGGTGGGCGGAGCCTCCCACCAATTTTACTACCAGTTATAAGAACTGGATAGAACCGGGAGCAACCCATTACTGGACTAGACACATAATCTAAATTGGATGTAATTCATTTTAAATTTGGTTCAATTAATATGAATTACTTTCCTTGTATTTAATAGTTTTTCTTCTGTGATAATGTTTCTATAAACTTAAAGGTGTGGTATACATTTAACAATGGGAAATAAAGATGTTCACTGGGAATCAAGATGTCCAGCTCTGTGGTATGCAGGAGCAGGTGGGAAGCTGGGGTGAAATTCAGCAGGTTCTGACAGATTCTGGAGAACTAGTAGGGAAAATGTTGAGTAGTTCAGAGAACCAGCAAATACCACCTCTGGATGGCCCCAGACTGGGGTGGGAATGGAGATTTTGCAATATCCTTCCCCCAGGAGAAGGGAGGGAATGAGGATTTTGCAGTATCCTTCCCCTGGGGTGGGGTGGGAATGGAGATTTTGCAGTATCCTTCCCCTGCCATGCCTACCAAGCCACGCCCACAGAACTGGTAGTAAAAATAATTGAATTCCACACTGCCTATAATATACTATGGCTATAAACACTATTAGGAGTCCTGAAGATACTGAGAATCTGTAGAAATAATTTAACAAAACCTTTGTGGGCAAAGTTCTCTCAGAGTAAATTAAGTGAGGGCTGTCTATATTTAGTAAACTAAGAATATAGCATTGAATGGGAGTGGGGGAAGCTGTGAGAATCATAGTGCCTGGAACTCTGAACAAGAATGTTTCAGATATGAATAGCCAGTTTGTTTAACACAAGTTGTAGTTCTTATTTTCTGTATTTCCTTACAGCTGCTGTTTGGCAGGCCGAGCTTACCCATTGGGCAATATTCCTGAAGACCTGGTACCATTGATTAAAAACCAAGTGAGTTTTTAAAAATACTTCTATAAAAATTACCAGAAAATTTTTACTTTACTTTAAGAAAAGAAAAAGTTATGCAAGTTGCTATCTTTGATAAGAAATTAACATTTTCTTAGAGGTGTAATTTTGTGGTAGATCTCCTTTAACACTAAGTGGTACTCTTTTTTGGCCCCAATTATCATAAAATTAACAACCTGTTAAGGTTAACTCCTAATATGCGGTTTCATGTTTAGAATTGTATTCATATATAACCAAGATGCTCTGAAAATGTAATGCTGGTGAAGCAGTACTGCATAAATTGTGAGCAGGGATATAGCAGATTTTTAAAAATTCATGTTTCACCTGAACATTCTATTTATTATCTTTTTATCTATTTCTATTCTATTTATTATCTTTTCTCCCTTTTTATTATATTGTTGTAAATTTTAAAATGTATTGTTTGATATAATGTTACTTGTACAGTCTGTTATTGACAATGTTATTGACAGTCTATCATTTTGATAAGTTAGAGTACTAAAATATTTCAGTATTAAGTACAATTTAGAATATTTTTATTACAAGCAAAAATTATTTGAATTTTGAAATGAAATTGAGTATAACACTAGAAACATCCTCTTTATACTTACTAGAGCATATGAATGTAGGAAATGTTTATTAATAATATATCTGCAATAAATATAAGAAGCTTGAATTTTGAAATGTTTTCTGTGAATATAAAATTGAAGTTTGGTTTAATAAATGTGCTAGAGCAGTGTATAATACAACTAAAGCACATGAGAAAATAAATTGAATGATTAGCAAACGTGTCAGCATTGAATTGTTTAAATGTATTTATGGATAACACATAAATAATTATTTTCATAATGTTAGAGATATGTTGGTTTGGACATGATTGTACACGTAATTTTGTATGTCCATCCAATGTTGATAACGAGTTATACACATATAAATATATGAATCTGAATGAGTGGTAGTTAATATTAGGTATGATAGAGGAGGGAGTATGTTTCAAAGAATGTATCCAAGTCTACGGTGGCTATGAATATGAAATGAAAAATTGCAAGTTATATTTAAATGGCATATTTAGTACAGGAAGTGGATAAATGTATGTATCACAATTAAATGGTGAATGAATGAATGAATGAATGAATGAATGAATGACAACCTCTTCAGAATATTGTATCTTGGAATGTCCACATGATATGGTTAAAAAAGTCAAAATGGTGACTGCAATAGTGTGTTGGAAGCCTTGCCCATTTGTGCATTGTACATAAGACACCCTTACTTTATACCTTACTGTACAAACTGATATGTAACTTCGTATTTAATCAATTAGAACTCTCTACTGTAAAAAAAAACACCTTTGACATATACTGCTATGATATTTCAGTCTGGGTTGTCAGTAGTCATAAACATGGTCCATGTTGGGATGTCTCAAGCCTACTATGAGTTTTTGTTCTTAGCATATCCCAGATAACCTATGAGATGAGGCAAATGGGTGTTTTCAATCCATGCTTCTAAAACTATAGCATTTCTCTAAAACTTCAGCTTATAAGGGAACTGCCTTTTTTTGAGGCTCTTTGAATTTCTATCATCTTAATACAATGCTGTCAATTTCACTCAAACAGCATACATTTTAGAGCATTTGTAAGTTAGCATCGGAGTGAATTGATGGGCCCTTTGTTACTCAAGGTCTTGCACTATAAAGTTTAGAGGGACATACCCCAGTGATTTTTTCATTAGTTCCAATTGGAAGAAAATTCCTAATTCTTGGGGGTTTGATCACATAGAGTAGTAGTACATCAAGTAGAGTCTTGAAATATTCTTTTTGGAGATCTATCACAGCAGGAGTCTCAAGCTGTGAAAGTTTGATCAAATACAAGTGGAGCATCAAAGGTAAATTAATGTAAGTATGATGTTGAAATTTTCTTACAGGCTTGACATTTTCTTTTTGTAATGTTTGACCTGTATTTGACCTTCTTTTTCTTTCTGTTTTAAATCCTGCTAGCAATGATTTATCTTAATTTCTTGTTTATCCCAATGAACTAATTCATGTAGTTAATCTGGAGAAATAAACTGAAAGGAAAATGCAGTGATATGTTTTATCAAAATTCATTGTTTAGGAAGTCAGTAGTAATAATCTTTCAAATACCAATGTGAAGCAGTCAGGTACTAGTGATTTTGAATATTAATGCAAGTATCATAAAACATCTTGATTATTCCTTTGTTTTAAATCACTAATGTTGGAAAACTCCTGTGAAAAATTCCTGGAATTGATATACTTTGAAGTGTTAATTCTGGCATTTAGATTGAGCAAAATCTATAGTCATTTTACATTGCAGGTCTTTGAATTCCTCATCCGTCTGCATTCAGCTGAGGTCCCTACAGATGAAGAAGTGTATCCCTACATTCGTACACTGTTGCACTTTGATACACGAGAGTTCCTTAATGTTCTTGCACTGGTAAGTGAAAACACTAATTACAAAGATAGAAAGTCTCATCTGTTGCATGAGCTTAAACAATGGTGGATAATGTTTTGGCAACTAAAGAGCAATTATTACTTTTAAAGACTGAGGATCATGGTGGACATAGTATCATAGTATTGTCCAAATGGTACATAGTTCATTTTTAGAGTGGGTTCATACAAAGTATATGGGAAATGGAGACTTTAATGCCTTGTGCACGGGTTTTTTATTGTTCCTTTTGAAAATAGTGAGAAATTATGCCTCTTTAGTGATTTGCAGTACTTTTGGGGAAATATAAATGAGAATGGATGGTTGCTTGTGGTAGCACAACCACCTTTTGTCTTAAACATATGTGTTGGATCCAGATTAGATATATAGAGTTGACTTACAGAAGTTCTTCATCACTGTTCTCACTCTTTCTCACAATTGCCCTGTCTTCCAAAAATGCTATACAACTAACTAGAACTTCACTGAATAGAATGGAATAGGTGTGGTTTAAGAAGAGTAGAAGCAATCTGTCCTAAATGTAGCAAGGATACCTATGTAAGATGCACTGATAAGATTCTCCTTTCCCATCAGCACATTGCCTGCCCCACTTAGCAAGATATCCTGGCTTTTGAAGTAATCTTTTCTGTGGGTTGTAAAGGCTATCAAGGAAGGAACATATAGTATATTTTTATCCACCTAGTTGCACATTGCTAGGGATTCTAGGAATAAAAGCAAAACATGTCTGTAGAACACTGAGTTGGGAAAAACTAGTTATAATTATTTCTTCCTTTAGGAATCAGTGATTTATTTATTTATTAAAATTTATTTAGTTTTAAATGTTTCTATGACATCTGTCATAGAAAGCATCTCCAGGCAGTATACAATTCTCAAAATAAATTAATTATGGTATTAAAAGTTATAAACGTAAAAATAACCAATGGACATTAATAATAGAGTAATACCAGCATAAGCCATCAGATGCAGATTTTAATAAAAAGCTTTTCAGCTTGCACCTGAATTATAGTCACATTAGTTTCTTATAGTATTGAAAATCATTATAAAAACATTAAATTTATTCAACTTAATCAGTTTACCTATATTGAATGCATGTGGTTCATTTATATTTTAGTAGAAATATTGTTCAAATAGTAAATATGTGTCTTCACAGATTGCCGTTGTTATATTGGTTCTATTATATCGGAAACCATTTTACCAGTGTTACGAATTACTTTATTCCTTGCTTGAATAAAAAAAAATATTATAGCAATAGCACTTAGACTTATGTACTGCTTCACAGTGCATTACAGCCCTCTCTAAGCGATTTACATAATCAGCATATTGCCCCCAACAATCTGGGTTCTCATTTTACCAACCTCGGAAGAATGGAAAGTTGACTCAACTTTGAGCCAGTGAGAATTGAAGCAAGCGAACTCCTGGCAGTCAGCAGAATTAGCTTGCAAATACTGCATTCTAACCACTGCACCATCACAGTTCCTAACAATATACTTCTTTAATCTGGATATTTTCCAAATGTGTTGAAGGACACATTAAAACAGTATCACCAAAATTCTGGGACTTCCATCTTTATCATACCTGGAGGTTGGAGAGATTGATTTTAACATATGGTAGAATGCAATTGGTGTCCTTAGGCTATGCTATCACTATATACAAGAACAAAAAAGAAACAGTCATGTTCGTTTAATTACTCTTTTTGATATTCAAGAAGAATTGGAGATATATGATTAAGGCTTAGTGATTAGAGTCTCTAAGCGCTCGAAGGGATGAAACAGAAGGATAGCATTTTTTTGGTTCTTTCATGTTAATATTCTAAATTCATTCATGAATGCACATTTTCTGTTTGATTTCCTCTCCTCTGGTCAGTATTGTCCTTTACCATGATTCCCTTTCCTGCAAGGAATTTACAGGCCAACAGACAGCATTACTGTTTGCAAAATGTATATGGGTCCTTAACTGGGACAAGATAAGGAAGTCTGAAGGAGAGTTATGATGAGTAGCTCTGCATGAGGCACAGTAGGATGGGTCCTATTCTCCCTTGCTTACATATAACAGTTACATTATTTTTTAATTAGCCTCTCCAGATGTGTTATCTTTTCCAACCTCAGTAAAGATTCTGAAAATATGTACTGTTTTTTATACCTACCTTGGGTTAGGTTCACCTATACAAGGGATCCCACTGATCTTCATCAACAGTTTTGCAATAGTTTTGACCAACATGCTGTGACTAGTATAAACATTATATACAACCCTTTGAATGGAATGGAGAAATGAGAAAACTAGAGTTAATCATTGTTCTTGTTAATAGTTTTCAACATTGAATAATCTCTGAGATAATTTCAGCTTCGCTTGTAAGTTCTTTCTTATTTGGAGACCATCCATTGTCACCTCGATTCAGACATAGTTGTAGCTTCTTCATGAAACTTATGAACAGTATATTGTAACTTCTCAAGCCAAAGTATTGCATGTGAAGTTTTGCTTTTTTCTTCCAATATTATTTTCTGATAAAGACATTTGAAGATTTTAAGAATGACAAGCAAGCTGTGGAATACCAACAGAGAATTGTGGACATATTACTCAAGGTAGATTTCCTTTGTTTTAGTGGTAAATATAGTAAAATATGTGTAAAATTTTTACTTTGAAGTACTACCATGAAAAACATTTTCTACACATTATTTATTCATTGTTACCTCATTATTTCTTTTCATTAAATTATTGTTTTGATTGATGAAACATGAACAAACTAATATCTTATTCTTATAAATGCACAATATTTAGATCAGGTGCCTCAGATCTTGCTGATCCTTACTATTACAACTGGCATTTTCTTAAAAGAGCCATGCCTTTTTCTGCTTGATTTCAAATTCATATCATGATATCCATTATAGGTAAGCTATGGGAAAAAATGGGAGACGAAGAGCTATATATTGTCATCTTGAGTTCCTGAATGATAGGTGGATATAACTTTAATAAATATAATTTTTCAGAATTTGCGAGACCCTTTTAAGGAGATGATATCAAGTACAATGATATAAGGCTATATAAGATCTGATGCAACTGCATAATTTGGATCAAAGTATTTTACACCTCTATAGGTAGTCCTTGAGATATGACCAGTCAGTTAATGCCACCTGGAAGTTATGAAAGACACCCTACCCCCAAGGCTACTTATGACCTGGTTTTTAAAGTTACAGCTACTGCAGCTCCCCTGCAGTCATTTGCCCTTACAGCCACCCACATGGATGCTGCAATGTCCCGTCCCCGTCCCCCCCGCTTGTCTTTCCTGTCATCCCATCCTCTGGGACCCTACATGCCTAGGATCTACTCCCTACATAGCATCACCTATCGCACACTTAGTTTTTGAAGCTCTCTGGACCTCGTGTTGGGGAAGGAGGTCAGGCCACATGTCTGTCTTCTTTGTCCCCTTTATGTTTATGTTACCCCAAATCTCATGTTCATATTATTTCTACTCTTTCCATGATATTGGACTTGTATATATTGATATACAAGTATATATACTTGTTTTTGCCATAACATGCTGGTTACTGTTTAGAATGCAAGTTGACCATAATATTTGTATCTTGGAGTATAGATGATAACTATGACCATTCCATGTAATTATGTCTATGTTGCCAATCTGTCATCAATTATAAATTAAAATATACAAAACATAAAAGATGTATTGTGGTTTCCATGAAATACGTTATTAAATTCTACAATATCATATGTTTATAATTATATATATATATATTTTTAATCCCATTTATATCCCGCCCTTCTCCAGAGACTCAGGGCGACTTACAATTAAGCACAAGCCAATGTGCTTAGCAAATTTACAGTACTTTAGTAATACATATACTGTTTTTTTCTAGTTGTACTTAAATATTTGCTATAATATTTTGCTACAATAATTAAAATTACCTTTAAATAGTGTGAGTTAAACTCTTGAACTGAAAACAGTTGGACAGATGAGTTAAATATGTAACTGAAAGGTGCACTTATATATAGTTATTCATACAGCTCTCATTCTCTAGGTCATGTTTTCTCACATAAAGTTGAATGCTCTTCATCTGAGTCATTATGATTCCCTTTCCCATCAGTTTCCATTCTTTAGTACAGGAAAATGTTATATATCTATCTTGTCCTCCTTTGCAGTTTTGCAGGGCAGGAATGTGATGATAACTCCTTATATATTATGATTTGAGATTTATACAGGAACAGAGAAGATACTAATCTGAAAGTCACTTATAGTCCCACCTTTGTTCTTTTACAAGAATAGAAGTTATCATGATTTCTGCATTTTTCTTATTATAATTATGACATGCCACGTAATTGCTGGAATGGAATATGGTATTTTTTTTTAGAATTCATGTCATTTGAATATGTGCTTCCTGAGATGTACAGTCAACTTAACAAAGATTCTGTATTTAAGCTCTGTACTGTATCAGCACTGACTAACATTGAATGTAGAACAATGGTGAACTCATCAGCAAACACATCTTTCTGTGAAGAGTTAGGGTTAGGGTATCCTATTTTCCCATGATCCCTCAGGTAAATGTAATTCACCATTTGTGACAACTTTTACTATGTCATACATTACCAGGGATGAACACTGATAATAAGGTAGACCTTATTTAATAATACTAAATTGGGATCAGCCATTAACTGTTAAGCAACACAGTCATAGGTAAAAAAATAATCACATGACCAAGCCACTGAGTGGCAGCACTTCTGGCAGTCTCAGTTGCCATTTTGTGTAATGAGCAAGCAAGTCATTAAGTAAGGACCTCCTGTGACTGCAATTTTCAACTTCCTACCGGCTTCCCAATTGACTTTGATTGTGGGAAACTTGCAGGGAAGCTTGCAAATCACAACCCCATGACTATGGGATGCTCCAATATAATAAGAATAAGGTCCATTTGTAACTACCACTCATTCAGCACCATTGTAATTTCAAATGGTCACTAAACAAATGAATGTTAAATGAGAACCACCTGTATGAAGTTTATGGAATGACATCCTTAGTTGGTTTCTTTGATAATAATAATTCACAAATATTTCAGTCTAGAAACCAAGCAGATATTATATGCTTTCTTAAATCCAAGGTACAGTATAACATATGTCTTATATGTCACCTGTAATAAAAAGGCAAAATCTATATCACTCAATAAATAATCTAAAATGTCTACTGAACATTTCAAAATGTTTCAGAAATGTGTTCTAATTTTGCAGTTGTTTATCTTGTGTACTATTTGCAATCTTATATAAACTGCCACTATCATGTTGGTAGTATAAACCCCATTGGACCACCGAAACTCTTCCTTTCAGAGAAAACTATTCCTTATGCATTTAATAACTATGGCCAAACCTGTGTATTGAAGTTTGATGGCATCATGATTTTTTTTCTAGTTAAAACTAAAAAAAGAAAAAAAAATCCTTTTACCAAGTAGAAGGCAGTAATCTGAATTGATATTTTAGTCAGCGGAGCTGACATCAACGTTCAGGGTGAGGAGACTGAAAGTCCTGTGTATATAAAATACACAGCGCTTAAAGATCTTGGTTCATAGGATAAAGCTTCAAAGCATTATGCAAATGAGCAGTCAGTGCTTTAGCCTTAGAGAAGATAAAATTCTTCAAGCTATCCCCCCACCTCACCTCACCGACATCAAACCTTCAGTTAATTCAAGTAAAAGAAAAACACCTTTAGGCTTCAATAAAATGTAATTTATCGCTTATATCATTTAACATAGCCCATCTTACAGATATTTGTCAGCCAAAATGTTGTTGCATATATTTTCAAGCATTTGTCTAAGTAGACTATTGAAAAAAATAAATTTTAATGAAGATATCAAGTATCATCTAACATACAATTTTTTTTTCAAACTTGTGGAGTTCAATGCAATTCAGTGAAATCAACTTTAAATTAATAAAATCCATTAGAAAATTAATGGTGGATCTAGAAAAAAACTCTATGCGAAGGATTGTTTCTATCCAAGATTCTACATATTTAATCATGACCTTTTACAGGATACTTCAATTCATTGCTACATATTTTCTGATATTTCATCTCTGAAATGCTTATTCTTCACTGAAGTATTTTAGCATACTGAAACATACAGCATATTAGCATATGCATTCCCAGTTTCTAGTCTGATATCTGACTAGTTTTCCTTTAGTGTACCACCCCTTCTTGTGTTTATTATTAAAATTTATATATTTCTGCAACCCTTGACATTTTTTCAGGACTGATGATCTTCCTCTATCATGCATGAGTAGAAATGAATCCATAAATTCTTGAATATATCACTATGAAAATAATAGCAGTATTCAGTAACAATATAATGATATCTTAGCAATCTAAGATTCTGTGCTCAAATAATAAGTTTATTATTATTTTATGACAGACAAATAGACATAAAAGATTCTGTTTTTGAGTTTTTAGGACTACTTTCCCAAAGTAAATAAGGTAAAAAAAATATTATTATAGCTTCTGCCTCATTAATAATCCCAGTTCTACAACACTTTTAGAAATGTTTCAGTGATGAACCTACCAAGGCTTTGCTGGCCATATGCAGCCTGGATTTCAGATTATGTATTCCTGTGATCATTTAATAATTACATAGTGTAGGTAAGGATATTGATTAAAAAAATTCAGTGTAGTTAGTTTTTATTCATTTAAATATATTTGCTGCCTATTTTGCCATGGCTTACAACAATAAAAAAGAAATTAAAAGAGTGTAAACAAATCAGAAATGAAATAATTGAACAGTAAAATAAACAATGAAAAAGAACACAATGAGAATACATCAATATGATAAGCAAAAGGTGGATGGTTGGCAGAGGAGGTGGAATCTGTCATCAATCCAGCAGCCACCTCCAGCTTGGAACTCTCTCATCTGGTCCCCAAGCCAATTGGCAGGGCCAGGTCTTCAGACTCCTAGGGAAGGATAGGAGAGTGAAAGTAGATTTTACCCTAGAATGTAGGCTGTTCCAAAGGGCAGGCACTGCAACAGAGAAAGCTCTTCTTTGGGATTCCAAAAGTTCTTTAGATCCTGTTATGAATTGCCATCTGACTAATAACTATACTTTGGATTTCTATTAAAGTTTGGATGTATAAAGAAAAAAGTCCTAATGCTTCAGTGAAATAGAAAAAAAGAATTAGGAATTGTAGACCACCTTCTGCCGTAATTGTCCTCCCTGCGCCCAGTGTGCTCTCATAGGGTTGGCCTCCTCCGGACGCTTTCAGGCAGATGATGTCAGCTGGTGGCCCCCAGGGGGAAAGCCTTTTCTGTGGGAGTGCCGACCCTGTGGAATGAGTTACCCGTGGAACTTCGGACTGCCCCTGACCTCCGTTCCTTCTGCCGTGACTTGAAGACGTGGCTGTTTTACCAAGCAGGCTATAGCTGACCGTTTTAAATTGTTTTTAATCGTTAAATATTTTAGTATTTTTTATCACTGCCCCTCTTTTACTTGTTGTAGTCTATGTTCGTTTGTGTTTGTTTATACATGTTTTTATTCTTTATGTTCTATTTTGTGAGCCGCCCTGAGTCCCTCGGGAGAAGGGCAGCATAGAAATTTAATTAAATAAAATAAATAAATAATATTTTCACCCTCCCGGAGGCTTGAAAAAGGCAAAAATGCCCCCCTCCCCCGCCATGGTGCAGGAGGCTGACTAGGCCATGCCCACCATGGCCACGCCCACCCAGAACCCCTTGCTAAAATTTTTGAAGCCCACCCCTGATTTTTGTCCCTGCACTTGGGGGAATTATTGGAGCTGAAGTCCCCAATTTTGGGGGCACAATCTTCCTTCCCAATTTTGCTGCTTTGCCATACAAAGATAATATGATGCAACCATTTGGTGCATTTCATTTAACATTGCCTAACTTGGGATTTCTGTGAATTTAATTCATGGAATTAATTGGTAATCCTGAAAGTGATCCAAGGGAGTCATTTGGATTCCAAGGGTCAGAAGTTCTTTTGAGAGATTGTGGATACACAGCAGGGGTGAAATCCTCCCGGTTCAGAGCAGCTTGGGTGATCCAATAGCGATTGTGGCAGGTGGTTTGGAGAACCGATAGCGGCGTGAGGCTCCACCCACCTGCCCAGGTGTCCTTACTTCCTGCTTTTAAAAGTTTTTTAAAAAGGCTCTGATGATCATGGTTTAGCTGTAATCATCAGAGCCTTTTTTTTACTTTTAAAAGCATTTTTTTACAACCTATTCGGGCGAATAGGTTGAAAAAAATGCTTTAAAAAAAAAGTTGGCCACTCCCACCCACATTACCCCACACACACACCAAGCCATGCCCACAGAACTGGTAGTTAACACATTTTACCACTGGTACACACATTAACAAACACACACACTGTTGGCAGCTTCCTAAATTGATCGGGTATATTCCAGGGATCACACTGCAATAGGGAAGGGCCTACATAATCCAAGGAAAAACCTTTTCCTCTCTGAATCCAAAGTGCCTCCCTGTAAGGTAAAGGTAAAGGTTCCTCTCGCACATATGTGCTAGTCGTTCCTGACTTTAGAGGGTGGTGCTCATCTCCATTTCAAAGCCAAAGAGCCAGCGCTATCCGAAGACGTCTCTGTGGTTGTGTGGCCAGCATAACTCAATGCCAAAAGCACACGGAAAACTGTTTCCTTCCCACCAAAGGTGGTTCCTATTTTTCTACTTGCATTTTTTACCTGCTTTCGAACTGCTAAGTTGGCAGAAGCTGGGACAAGAAACGGGAGCTCACCCCATTTCACGTCACAGGGATTCGAACCACTGAACTGCCGACCTTTTGATCAACAAGCTCAGTGTCTTAACCGCTGAACCCTGTACAAAGCCATTATAGATAGTCCTCAACCTATGACTATAATTGGGACTAGAATTTCTGTTGCTAAACAAGGTGGTTTCATGAACTGCAACTGATCTTAATACCTTTTGGGGGGCATGGTTGTTAAGTGAATCACTGCTGTTATGTGAATCATGCAGTCGTTAAGCAAATCCAGCTTCCCTCTTTGATTTTTATTGATAGAAGCTGTCTGGGAAGGTCATAAATGATGACCCTCAAGATGCAGGACCATCATAAGTATATCCCAGTTGCCAAGTGCCCAAATTTCAATCATCTGACCATGATGGCACTGTGTCAGTCATCAGTGTGAGGATGGTCTTTTTTGTTTTTTCAAAATGGCTGTAACTCTGCACAGTTTCTAAACAAATGGTTGTAAATTGAGGGCTACCTGCATTGATACAACTTTAATTATTTCTCTGAGGTTCTTTGAATCCTTACATGCTGCAAGTAAACAGAAGAATATGTCAGGGGGGGGGGGGTTTACTGCTAA
>JANHFM010004529.1:271691-286443 GCA_032468115.1 Grayia smithii
ATGTTGAGACTCTGGAGAAAGTGCAGAGGAGAGCAACCAGGATGATTAGGGGACTGGAGACCAAAACATATGAAGAATGGTTACTGGAACTGGGCATGGTTAGTCTAGTGAAGAGAAGGACCAGGGGAGACATGATAGCAGTGTTGCAATATTTGAGGGACTGCCAGAGAGAGGAGGGGGTCAAACTATTTTCCAAAGCTCCTGAAGGCCAGACAAGGAATAATGGATGGAAATCGACCAAGGAGAGATTCAACCTAGAAATGTGGAGGAACTTTCTGACAGTGAGAACATCAACCAATGGAACAGCTTACCTTTGGAAGTTGTGGGAGCTTCATCACTTGAGATTTTCAAGAAGAGATTCAACTGCCATTTGTCAGAAATTGTGTAGGATCTCCTGCTTGAGCGGGGTGGGGGTGGGGGTTGGACTAGATGACCTATAAGGTCCCTTCCAACTCTGTTAATCTGTTTTTAAAAAGTTGCAATGTGGCTTAATGCCACCCTCATTCAAGTGCTCATAATGGGAGACAGAATTTGCCAAGGCTATTGAGCTTTCATTTCATCTGAAGCGCCTACATATCAAGCCATATTCCACATTAACATTATTTTGATGAGAGGTGGCTTAACAAGAAAGACATCAAAAAGATATTCAACTTACATTTATTTTTGGAAGCATCTAATTAACACTGTGTTGAATACTTGCAATAATACTAGCTATATAATAATGGCATTTAGATCCAGAAAGACAATTGGTTGAATCTGAGAGAAAAACCTAACAGTAAGAGTAATTAAATCAATTACCATAGGAGTGGTAGACTTTCTTTTTCTGGATGTGTTCAGGCAGAGGCTGGCAGGGATTCTTTAATTTGAATAGACAGGTTGGACTTAATATCTTCAATATAACATGAAGGTAAAAGGTAGGGCTGATGTGGACTTCTCTCCATGTTTAATGTGTGGGGGAATAACTTCTAAAAGGGACTTTTCCCTTCCAGTTATATATACAAAGATTGAAATGAAACTCTGATGTGAGCAGATCTGCATTACATGGAATCAGAGACATTCAAAAAAGAAACCCAAGCCAAATATTTACATTTAAAGTTTGACTTGAAAAAAAGAGAAAAGAACAGCCTGTTTAAAAACCATCACTCAAAACCAGTATGTTCATTATGCATAGTGGAAAAAGGCAATTAAAATGTAATGGAGCTTGCATGGTGTGCTGAAAGAACACCCAAGACTAGTGCCAGAAGCAAATATGTTTTTTGAGCAAACAGGAGAGAATGAAAGCAATGTTTCATTTATAACCTGGTCATGCACGTTCAGAGATTTCTAAACACAACATAATAAGCAAATCTTACAGGCTCTATGTTGAAAGGTACAGGTTTTATCTGGTGATAGGTGTTACTGGGGAGTTAAGAGGCTAGCAATAGTGGGGAGTTAAGAGCCTAGCTTGGGCCAGATCTCTTTAACAAGGACTTCCACTAAGCAGATGCCAGAGTGTTAAAGGGATCAACCTTCTCACTCTTGGTGGATGGTGATTTTGGATTCTTTAGAAAAGCAAGCCAAGCCATTGACTAAAGTAAGGGAAGAAAGGAAATGAAAGTATTCAGACAAGGTTGCTGCCAATCTTTACTATTGTAGTCCATAATCCCCCCAAAAAAGTTCGTATTGGAAAAATTTCTTGGAGAGTTTAAGTTCCAAAACATAAATCTTCTGTCGTGCAGGGACATTCTGAATTTCTGAACATTTTTAAATATAACCTTCTTTGCTCATTCAGCTCAGTCGTCTTTCTTTTTGGTCACATGAACAATTTCATTCCATAAATGGGAGACTAATGGCACATTTGGAGGAACTGCAAGGTTTGGCCATCCATTCAAAGCGTAGGTGGAAGAGAAGGAACAGAACTCCATTAAGTCATAAATCAACTCCTCCTACATGCAAAGTTGAATGCATATGGAACTGTGCATGGCCTATTTAAGAACAACTTATACAGGGCATGAACAGTCTAAACATAGAATGAAGATTGTTTGTAAGTCCCAGTAAACTCTGGAATGTTTCACATGAGCATGATACACATTTTTTTAAAAGGCTGAAGATTTATTTTTTCAGTACTTAACAGTCTTTCAGTTTATTTACTTTGTCTTCAGGTTCGGTTCATAGAAGTAGATTAAAAAAAAACCCATAGCTTAAAATCTTGGTGGTGAAAGGACTGCTTAGCTTAGCTTTCTCTAATGTGGTGACTCCTAATATTTATTTATTTATTTATTGTTCATTCATTCATTCATTCATTCATGATAGTATAACTGCCCATACCACATACATGACTGAGCAGTTCACACAATTAAAAACAAAAAACAAATACCTGAAAATAAGACATGTCTGGATAATAAGCCCAATTGGGCTATTCAACGCATTCAAAGCCCCTTCCCCAATTACTTATACGCATGCACAGCCGATCCTGCCATTTTCTCTGGTTGCTGGAACACTGACAATAAGTTGAGGAGGCGAGGCTGGAGGGGGGGAAGGGGGGGACATGCCCTCCCCTCCCTGTTCTTTGTGCCAGTCGAGCAGCCCAACACGTCCCACCCCAACCAATGACAACAGCAGCCTGGCTGCTTCCCTTCCCTGTCATCTCTTTATCGAGAGGGGTGGTGGGGCGGGGGAGAAGCGAGATGCATGCCCTACCTGCCACCCCTCTCAATAAAGAGACTGCAGGGGTGAGCCGTGTTGGGCTGCTTGGCCGGCACGCAACAGGGCATCCAGTCCCACACTCGCTGCCTCCTGCACCCCCAAAATAATAAGACCCCCAATAATAAGGCCAAGCCCTTTTGGGGGGGGGGGGTCAAAAGAAAATAAGACCCTGTGTTATTTTCGGGGAAACAAGGTAGGTCTTTTGAGGCAACAATCTGATACAAATCTGATACAGTCTGATACAATCAGATTAAATAGACCTGCTCTCCATATTCCAACCAGTCTCACATTTTTGTCTATCTCTCCCTCCCTCCTTCTCTTTTCATTCTAAAGAAAGGCAGGGAATCCTAAGTCCTTTTATTGGCTAGCCGACAATATTTTTTTCTACCTGCTTCTGTATTAACCGTAATTTCAGCTCCTTCAATTCCATAAAACACTTACAGAGCAGTTCATAAAATGAGCTCAGATGTAGTACAATATTGCTAAAATCTATAGCATCATGAAATGCGTTTAGGAGAACTGTGTTTGAAGCTAACTTCAAGTGATATTTATGTCTTGTGTATTGATCTTTTTACTTCCCTTGGAACTTGTTAAATGTTCCTTCCTGAATTTTTTCAACTTTATATTTCATTTTGTGTGTGTGTGTGTGTGTGTGTGTGTGTGTGTGTTTTAAATTGCAATAGGACAAGTCTGAAAAATGCCCAGAATTTTTAACAGCATAAAATATGCATTTAAATAACATTAAAGGTACATTTCCCATTTTAAAGAAAAGTTGTTAACCTAGGAAACATGAGATATGGCATAGCAGTCAAATCTCATCCAGTCTTATGGTTTATTTTCTTTGTATGAAATTTCACTGTGCAAAAATATATGTATTATCTATATTTTAAAACAGTAGATTTTTTGAAAAAATAAACAGAATACAGTACTGTATTAAAAAAACTTTTTTACATTATAAGAACTCATCCATGCTACCATTATAAGGTATACATCTATGTCTAAATACAAAAGCTATTGGATCATAATTATTAAGAGTAATACTGTTATCTAGATTTCTTTTTATAACTATCCTTCTGATTTCCTCTTAGATTTGTTGTGTAAGCAGAAATGTTTAGCCATGACAATATAACTAATTAATTTGTTAACAATTTCTATATTTATCTATTTCTATACATACTTCTGTTCTATGAAATCTGTATCACTTACCAAAGGTCAGGTTTTTAAATCTTGATTTACTGTGCCAGTTTCAACAAATCCAGATTCATCTATTTCTGTTAAAATCAAGCAGATTGCCTATCAATATCTTTCTACAGTTCTTTTAAAGAAGTTGAAATAATTTGTTTGCAAACATGTCAGAGCAATTAAAATCCCTTGTTTGTTTTTCCCACTCACCCTTTTCTGTGCTTCTATAATGCTACTGATTTTCAACAATCAAAATTCATTCCTAGTCAAAATCAAAGCCAAGATGAATTCCACCAGTAACATAAATTACCACTTTCTAAAGAAATGCATGCAAATTTCTTACACTTTGGATTATATATTTCAGTTATTGCAGAATAAAATTAATAGTGTAGCCTCAGTGTAGTGACATTGCATGAAACCTATTTTGCTAAATCATAACTATACTGCCTGTTAAATAAAAGGAATGTCTTGTGCTTAGTACTTCTCTTCAACTTGAAATTGATAGAATGTGCAAGCAAGATGGGCTTCTTATGGCTGGAGACTGGAATATCAAAGTTGGAAATATTGGGAGGAAAATGTAAATGGATTGTATGGTTTAGAAAACCAGAATGAAGCTGGAGAACAATTTACTAATTTCTACAATTCCAACAATTTCTCCATAGCTAATACAATCCTCAAATAACCAAAGCAAATGCCCTTATATATGGACATAACCAGCTAGGATACATAAAAATTAAATTAAGCATATTATTGCTAAATGGAGATGGAAAAGCTCTGTTATAGCATCACACATAGCCAGGTGCTGACTGCAGAACATATAATAAACTACTTATGTAAATTCAAAGATAAGCTAAAGAAGAAGAAAGCCAGTCTACAATATGATGTTGAGCAAGTATTTGAGCAAGTATCAACTATTTTAAAGAGTACATCTGGAGTTGTTTTGAAGTCCTAAACTACATTGATTGAGAACAAGAAAAACTGTAGAATGAACTTTAAAAAGTTGTAAAGATAAGTGTGAAAAGAGACTGTCGACGATTAAAAAAAAAAAGCAAAGTGATTGCCAGAACAAACTATAGATATTGTTAAAAAGAGATGCCAAAGCTAAGAAAGAAACATATCTCAGGGAGGAACTTAAGATAGAATTTCAGAGAGCTGTTAGAAGATACAGAAACAATATTACAACAATATCTAAAGGCATTGAAGATGGAAACAGACATGGAAAAACAAAGTCTTTCAAAAGATTTGTGAATGCAAAAGGAGGGTTCAACCTTATATTGGGATGCTAAAGGACACCAGTAGCAACACAGTAATCAAAGCAAAGAATATCAAAGAAAAATAGAAAGAGGAAATTGAAATATAGTATATTACAGGAAAGTTTCAGACCAAAGATATATGGACTGTACAGATGGAGAACTAACTGAGCTGATCGCTTATGTCTCTTTGAAGTTCAAGCCTGCATTCTTTTACAATAGGAGAAGCCTGACTGAATAGAGAAGTGACAAATTGGTTTTTCCTAAGGGGACTGAAAGAGATTGGAGAATGGTTTATTATACTTAACTGGAAACCACGTCCATCTGGACTTTTGTTGGAAAGGTAGACTGATTGTGGAGATGGAATTTATTATTTTTACTTAGACAATAGTTGATAAACAATGGCATTAAGAAACAAATGTGGATATTTGATCCACAAATATCCAAATGTGGATATTTGATCCAGGATGAATTACTCTTAACTCTTGGGATGATTTGGCATAGAAAAGATACCATGGTAAATGTTCTAAGTTGACTACAATAACAGTGTGTTAACAGAGGGCTTTAAAACTTTAACCTTTCTTTTATTATTATTATTGTTCTTCCTGTTTACTATTTTGCCATTAATATAGTACCGGTATATAGATAACAGACCTGTATACAATCCATTGATGGTAATTGCTACTCTATTTAACATCATTGAATCAACATCATTTGAAAATATATTTACCAATTTAAAAATTTAGAGGGTCTATTTTGCAAGAGGTGGGAACCAATATTGTAGTAATGTGTTAATCAGTATTTAACTCAGAGGGATAATATGTGTATATGTGTTGTTGTTTTTCTTTTCAGTGCACATTTTTAAATGTCTTGTTTGTTCTGTGGGGAGGTTGTTTGTTTCAAATTTTTGGGAGTTTTGTATTTTAACTTTCTTTTGAATAAAATAAAAAGAGAAATTTTAAAAAAGAGAAAGCCGAAGAATATTAAAAAGAATTCTCTTTGTGCTTCATTGATTATAAAAAGCATGTCAAAGCACGGAATGTGATTAGAAAAATGGGAAACCCAGAAGATTTCTTTATCCCCATAAGAAACCTATATACAGTCAGGAAGCCTCAATAGAGATAGAACATAATGAAGCAGACTGGTTCCAGGTTGGAAAATAAATGAAACAAGGCTCTATGCTCTTTGCCTTATTTATTCAACCTATACAATAAATATATAATAAGGGGTTAGGAGAAAAATGGGTGTGGTTTGAAACTGGAGGAAAAAACTTCAATTATCTGTGCTATGCTGATTATTCTGACAATCAAAAATGCAAATTAAATATGAATACCAACCAATAGCAACAGATACAGCAACCAGCATTAGAACTAACTGAAGATATAGGAATTGAGAATTGTTTCAGTCTTTTAGGATCAGTAATTTAACAATAAAGGGACAAGTCTGTAGAGCAGGGCTGTCAAACTCGCAGCCCACAGCCCGGATGCGTTACTCACTGGCCACGCCCACACCCGGTTTAGCAAAGGGGGTGAAAGTCCCAATATGTCACGTGATGCCACCGTGACCATGAGAGATTGACAGCTCTGCTGTAGAGATTCTCAGTCATCCAGGTCATGGATCCCAAAGGTGCTTTCTCAGGAGGCAACTGGACTTTCTTGTTTTTTCTTTTGGAGGTGTTTCGCTTCTCATCCAAGAAACCTCTTCAGCTCTTGCAGGATATATAAATCCTTCCATTCCCCACTATCCTGTCAGAGCTGAAGAAGCTTCTTGGATGAAGCGAAACGTCTTCAGAAGAAAAAACAAAGTCCGGTTGCCTCCTCAGGGAAAAAAAAGCACCTTTGGGACAATAAAAGAACAAGCAATTAAGAAACATGCCACAGACTAAACCCAAAGATCTGTGACACCAAAAATAACAATCATTGCAAGAGAGAGCATGTAAACAACACAGTCAAATAATGGAATTCAAGGATAAGTTAAAATAATACAGGTTGCTCAGTCAACTGGACTCTACATGGGGTTAATAAACATACTTTAGCCGTGGTGGTGCAGTGGTTAGAATACAGTACTGCTGATCAATGGTTGCTAGCAGTTTGGCAGTTCGGGTCTCACCAGCTCAAAGTTGACTCAGCCTTCCATCCTTCCGAGGTCTGTAAAAATGAGGAGTCGGATTGTTGGGGGCAATATGCTGACTCTGTCAATTGCTTCGAAAGGGCTGTAAAGCACTGTGAAGCGGTATATAAATCTAAGTGCTATTGCTATAATTCCTGAGGAGAGTTGTCACAAAGGATAAGATCAAATTTTGCAAAATTGTCAGTATCTTAAGATCATGCTGCTTTCTTAAAAATTTCATTCTCGGCAACAAGATTTTGGGTTTGGAATTTGGCAGGAAGATATTTAAAAGAAGTCTGCCCCTTTATTAAAAGACAGATTTATTAAAAAGAATGGTTTATTAACAGTTAACAGAGTTGGAAGGGACCTTGGAGGTCATCTAGCCTAACCCCCCTGCTCACCCAGGAGATCTATACTAGGGATTCGAACTGCTGACCTTTCTGGTCGACAAGCTCAGCATCTTAGCCACTGAGCCACCTAGATAGATTGAAGCTTATTGGTGTTCCTCCAGTGAGAACGTTGGCAGTAGCAAACAAGTTGCATGGGTCTGCTTTCTTCTGATACATAATATAATCTTTAGGGAAGATTAAACACATTGTAGAGGACACACAGAGTGCGAGGTTGCACATTAGTTGAGAAGATATTCTTGCATATATTCCAGAATTCCCAGCAGTATTCAGGTGTTCTGTGACAGACAGTGGCTGTAATAGGAAGCCTGTGCTAGGCTGCCATATATTAGAATACCTGCTGTTTGTACTAATTTAAAATAGTTTGAGGATGTTGAATAATTTAATGTGCTTGTAGAAGCAATTGTTTTTGAATCTAGACATATTATTACCTTTAGCCAGTGAATATTAAATGGATTTAATGCTTTGGAGTATTCTGTTCTATAAATGCTGAATGTCATTCATGTTTATAATAGATCAAGTACAGGTAGTCCTCAACTTACAACCACAATTGAGCCCAAAATTTCTGTTGCTAAGTAAAACATTTTTAAAGTGAATTTTGCCCTTTCTTGTTAAATTTCTTTCTTTTTTACGACTTTTCTTGTTAAACGAATCACTGCATTTGTTAGTAACACAGTTGTTAAGTGAATCTGGCTTCCCCTTGACTTTGCTTGTCAGAAGGTCACAAAAGGTGATCACATGACCTGAAGATGCCACAACCATCATAAACATGAGTCAGTTGCCAAGGATCTGGATTTTGATCACGTGACCATGGGGATGCTTCAAAAGTTAAGTGTGAAAAATGGTCAAAAGTCACTTTTTTTTCAATGTTGTTGCACTGAAAGGTCACTAAAGGAACTGTCGTAAGTTGAGGATTACCTGTATACCAAATTTATAGGGAAATCATAAGCAGACTGAATCACTAAATCTGTTAAAATATTAAGAATAGTTGAATCTTAAACACTGTGTTCAGTTTGCTTTCCTACCCTTCCTTGTCAGGATGAACATTTGCTTTTCCAATTTTTGAAGAGTCTCCTTGATCCAAGGTATGTATACATTTTAACTCCTGAAATCTCATTATTTATATTAGGATTTGGCTGTAATTTATAAACTTGCTTTTTAAAAAATAAAAAAATAAAAAAAATACTATCGTGAAGAAACAAATTTGTGGCATAGAATGGTATTTTATCAAATAGATTGGACTTTTGTGGTATCTGATAATGATTGTCATTAATTAATATTCCATCTGCAAGGAATCTTTAAACAGATCTGCCATCCAGTTTCTCTGATTCTTGGACCCACTTTAATAGTGAAATCAATTGATTTTTCTTGTGAATCTCAATAGTAACAAATGCTTCCATACTGCTACAATGGAGTATACAAGCAATTTTATTTTTGATAAAGCAAATATAAATATCACATCATATATACCATTAGGAAAGAAAAATCGTATATCTCTTACTTCATATATAGTTTACTCTAAATGGCTGTTGTATAAAATATCACAACTATTGCAGTTAGTTTCATCTCACTTTGCAGAGGCAGTATAAAAATTTGATAAGTAACAGAAAGCATCTCATAAAGCCATTTGCAATCATTTAAGTGTCAGGGATGCTGTTGGCTCTCAGTTTTGTTTACTCTTTGTTACAAGGATCCTAAATACTGTGAGAGATACCTGTAAAAGATTATATAACCACTCATTTGGTTATGGGTAAAATGTTCTTGGCTTTCTTTATAAACAGTACCAAAGCAATCCACATTTAGCAATCCACATATAGATCCACATTTCTCCCTTGTCCATTTCAATTTATGTCTAGTTTAAAACAGATTTTCAGTTAAATTAAATCTTGCAAACTAATCTCCTTGTAATTCCATTCCTTTCAATATAGTTACATCACAAGAAGCTTTTTTTGGTCTGTCATTAGATTCTCTGCTACAAAGACTACAGGCTGTTAGAATGAAATCTGTTTTAATAAAATAATGTATACACTGAAATGAAGGCAGATTTTTGCTTGGGAATATCTTCTGTTCTTAATATCTTCATTATTAAGTTTTTCTCAAACAATAGCAAAAAGTATGTCTCTTCCTAGGAATTTTAGGTATTGTAATTATAATGTATTTGGAAGATGTCAAATTAGTGAAGTCTGTAGTAACTTAAAAATCAATCTATATTACTTCCTCACTTTGTTAAACTATAGCTATTTTGTTTGCTTGAACGAAATTACAATTAAGTCACAATTTGCTTCCATTTCTTATTATGTGGCTGTCTTTTTCCTTTTTTGTACATCATTTAACAATCCAAATTCTTTGGTTTCTCACAGTTTCAGAGAAATCAGTAGAAGCTAGTCATACTATTTTCTCAATCCTATAGACTTTCAGAAACCAAGCACTCCAAATTCAATACCATATAGCAAGTCCTGCACCTATGTTTTTGTGCATTTTTAAAGAGTGGCCAAGCCCTTATTTAGCCATCTATCTGCTGTTTTTTGGATGGATGTTGCTGCTATCCATTGTGCTAATTGCAGTTCAGTTTCTGAGACAGGCAACTGAGCAGGGATATATTGTAGAAGATAAGGTTGTTAGAAAAATGCTACAGATCCATGCTATCAACTAGTATGCCTTGCCAGTCATCAGATACCTGCCAGTATAGCGAGCTAGTCAAAGGAGGACACCAATGTGAAGATCTGGAAGCTCCTCACAATGTATGAAGGTTTCCATACTGTGTCCCAACACGTATAACCAGAGTCTATACACCATCCACAGAGAGAACAGGCAGGGTCTGATGAGTGTCAAAGCTGTTGTCCTTAGAGCATTTAGGAGTACGTCAGTAAGACAGGACCCAGATACAAATGTTGAAAGAATGCCTGGGACAACAGCAAATGTGGGATGAAGATCAAGCAGAATACGTGCTCTAGCAAGACAAGATGTACTTTTGACAGATAACTGAGGTGTCTGACCCTGGGAAATCCTTCCAATGGTTGGAAAGGGCTGGACTAAAAGACAGCACTGAAGCACTGATCTTAACAGCACAAGAACAGGCACTAAGCACCACATCTATAGAAGCATGGATTTATCACACCAGACAAGATCTGGAGTGGAGGCTATGCAGTGAGGCCTTGGAAACAACCCAACACTTAGTGTGGTAGACCCATGCTTCTTGTGCTGCTATGCTGAATGCTTCAGTGGCAGGTGTACAATGCAGACAAGAACAGCATATATTGAATGGTATAAGCAAATATCTGGCATTGTGTATGTAAACATTTGGAAGTGTATGGGCTAGACCCTCAAGATTGGGGGGGGGGAGATCCACAGAAGGTCATGGAGAATAATAGGACTAACATCTTGTGGGACTTTCAGATCCTAATGGACAGGAAGGTACTTCGTGGTAATAGACAAGGACCAGGAGTAGTGACAGATGTAGTGATATCAGCAGTATCAGGAAGGACACTGTAGAAGTACTAGGGCCTAAAGGTAGAACTAGAGTGGGTGTGGAAAGTAAAGGCCAAAATGGCCCCAGTAGTGGTAGCTGCTCTCAAAGCTGTGATTCCTAAACTGGGAGAGTAGCTCCAACAGATCCCAGGAACGACATCAAGCCTCTCTGTCCAAAAGTGAGCAGAGCTAGGAAAAACTGAAATACTGCACAGTTATAGTTGACAAAGAATGAGGAAGACCATACCATCCATAAAATTTTACATATATTTTTCACAGAGTTCTCATATGAAAAATTATGGACACTCTATATTCTATTAATTCTAATATTTTCTCTGCATATGAATATGTTTTAATATGATTTTATGTATTTTATCACAGTATATAATGTCTGTATCTGAAGTGTTTAGGATATGTTAGTAACTAATATTGAGAAATATTTGTTATTTCAGGGAAGGTATCAATCAAGATTTGCTTCAGCTTTCTCCCTCTATTACCGAACAGTTTATTGATTTGCTGTGTCGGTATGATGCTGACCAAGTCTTAGAGACCTTGAAGTTCCTGGAGTCCTATAGACTGGAAGAGACAATTCAGGTAATGTGTGTGAATAGGATGAAACTAGATTCAGTTTTGTAAGATTTACTATAAAAATCAATTATATTATTTTACACTGTTACACAATTATCTTTCTTTACACAGTTTATGCAGTATTATAGGCCCCATCTCCACCACTTCGTACAGTTCTCTCAAACCTATTCTGTTGTCTACTGTATGTTTGAAGCATGGGCTTATCCAAGTTTTTGTCTATGGAAGTTGGAACTCAACATTATCAAGGTCCTACGTACTAGCCTTTCTGGAAACTAAATTTGTTTGTATCAGTGTACATATGTAGACTTGCAAAATTCATATCTTAATCTTTAATATGTGGATGTTTAGAACTAGACAAAAGGAAACAGCGCAACCTTTGAGGCCTACTGCCTCACTATGCTAATTTGAACTAGTTTACGGCTAAAAGTTTTTAAGTAGGAAATTTCCAAGCCGATGTAACTTGAACATGATCTGACAATCTAAGTTGTCAAAATTCTATACAGGGACTTGTTAGATTACTATCATTTAGCTTGGTATAATTTTAGCAAGAGCTTTGTCCATTCAAGATGTGATCCCTTTTTGCTTCAAAATTTTGTTATATTTCTATGGCAACGAAATATTGAACTGTTACAATTCAAGAAACAACAACTACTGAATCGTGAAGATAGGCACCTGAAATTATAAGGGGGAAGACACCTGAGACTGTTGGTACATATTACAGAGTTCGGTATAACTATTTTATATATATATTTTTAAAAAATAATCTGGTTCATGTCAGTTACCAGGACCAGAGGTTTTGTCTTCCAACTCATGCTGGAACCTATCCTGCCAGAGAGAAGTTCCCTGAGGATGGGCTCCAGCACGAGTCCTAAAGCTTGAATCCTGCAATATTATTGTGAGACATGTATATTCGCCTTCATTCATGAAAAATGAAATTGAAAAGGGATCAGGATGATGCCAGGTAACTAAGCTTTTGTAAATTGTTACCTTGCATCTGAAATTCCTTCTTTAATTTGCTTCTCTTCTACTGTAATGAAAAAATATAGAAAGTTAATCGTGCAAGAAATTTTTAGCCATAAATGAAAGATATGAGGTTGTATCCCCCCAGAGGTGATCCAGAATATCCAAATAGTGAATGTTTTTTGCATAAAAATCGCTAAAATTAATGTTTGGCATTTTATGCAGGTCACCCAAAAATATCAGCTCCATGAGGCTTCTTCTTACTTGCTTGAAAAGAAAGATGACATTCCTGGTGCCTTCTTAATTATGCTTGAGGTACAACAGAGTGGAAACTTCACTGTGAAATGGCAAGGGGGATTTTTTCTTTTTATTTAGGAAAAAAATTAAGTTGAATCAGAAATTAACATTGGGGGTGGTCAGTGTTGTATACACTAAAAATCTAGAATTCATTTGATTTAATGTATATATCTACCAAATTTGAATTAAGCTGTCAAGTTGATTTTTATCTTTAAAAGAAGCTTTATGATTCTTATTCACATCTGATCATAATTTTAAAATTGGAAACAGATGTTTGTAAGACCTGTTAGATTTATTATGTGTGTAAATATATGAACTGTCCCGTTGTCACTGCAGCTCTTACTGAGAACATAGTTAGTCGTCAGTCAGCAACCATAATGGAGCCTGCCCATTACAATTGAAAATAAAATAAAATGCCCCACATGATGGCCCCTCTCTCCCTAGTGTGGCCCACTATACAGAGATGACCAATTCTTACAAAAGTTGAGGAAAATGTGGAAATCTTAGTGAATGAGAGAGGAATAGAATGGATACTTAAGGATAGTTTATAAAATGCCATGTGAATTCAAATAACACAAAATATATTTTTTTCTTAGTGGTTACAAAGCAAGCTTTCAACACTGACTTCTGGAGATAAAAGTAAGTTTCGAAATAGATTTATTTGTGTATTTTGAACAAAATTCAATGTTACATTAAATGTTTGTGTTATTCAGTCAGAATCAAGACCAGGCTTTGTAGACATTTATTAATTTTTATTTCTCATTTCCAAAGTGCTATTACATGTAACACACATTCCTCGTTGATGTGATTATACTAGTATATTTTAATTGCCTTAAGTACAAAATAATATCTAATTACTGCTTCTCTCTAATTCAAATTTCAGCACAACTTTCTTTACTAAAAGATATTGAAGGTACCTTAGCAAAAACAATTGCACTTTGCCAGAGGAATTCACACAAATTTAATCAGCAGGAGCGAGAAGTAAGTATTCCCTTATATTCTGGTTTTAAAAAAGGGATGCATTTGTTTCCCATAAAGCCACTTTTTTGTAACATTAAGGTAGACTTGTAGCTACCATCATATATTTCATCTATTTTCCTATCACCCTTTTTATAAAGTCAATAATAATATTTCCTGTTGAGATAAGTGCAACCCCAAGTCTTTCTGATGTATTATTGTTTGGTAATCCAAATTCTGGATTCACAAGGTAGGAAACAAAGAATCTGAATTAAGGTAATCCCACTCAATTACTGTAGAAGAGAAAGCTGTGTGAAGTCTGTCTGTCTTTTAAATAACAGCCACATGACATGTTTTTCTCCTTTAATAGAAATACTTTCCTTCCATTACCCTATAAAAAGCCCAGAGAAAGCTAATCTGTATTTTAATAAGAAATATTGAAAAACTATTGGGCTCTGCCACACTACACTATATATTCTATAACAGAATCCACCTCAGTGCACCTTAACATCAGCATGCCTTGCCCTACTAGACCTGATTCCAAAAGGTATGCTGTGAAATGTTAGCAGTGAAGTTGGTTGGGGTAGCAAAACTATGTTGAGATTGTCTGCAAGCAAAATGTCCTGGGTGCATTATGCAATGCAAGTTGGGAGACTGGGAAATGATGGTAGTAGCAATCTCTAAAATAGCTCTCCCAATACAGTGCATTGGGAGATACATTGCATTTATCACTTAAATGAGGGAGAAAGTCTGTTTCCCAAGGGGCAGCCAGGCATTTACCGTAAATTCCGGCGTATAAGACGACTTTTTAACCCATTAAAATCTTCAGATAAGTGGGGGGTCGTCTTA
>JANHFM010004529.1:305794-324525 GCA_032468115.1 Grayia smithii
TCCATTCAATTTCATTCTGCTTTTCTCATCTTCTTAGGTGTGGTTGTTTCGGCTTCAAGACAGCTCGCACTGGCTGTGTTTCTAGCTGTCGGGTCGGAGGCTTCCACAGGCTTTCCAGGGGGATTTGCTCATTCCCCCTTTTTGCCTGCTCCCTTCACTGCTCCCACAGAGCAGCTATGGTCTCAAGGACCTCCAAAAACAACTAGAATATTGGCTTCCCTTCAGAGCTCTGAAGCTCTGTGTATGTCACTGTCACTGGCCCTTCTCTCTCTCTCTGTCTCTCAAAAAAAATATATTTATTAGGGTGATTGGGTACAACATACAATCATATCTGTAAGTTTGAGAAAATAGATGTGGAAATTTTATAATGCAAACTTTTGCAATTGCCATTCATAGAATTAAGAATGTATGTCTCTGTCAGATTACTTGATCAAAAGATTGTTCCTAGAAATAATGTATAGTTTACATTCAGAATGTGGTTTCAGTTTTTACATGTTACTATGGTCATATTTGTAAATTTTGGAAAAGTTGTATATGGTATAAAAATAACCATTTTTTAATAAATAGAATTCAGTCTAATTCAATCTGATATATAAACATTCTGAGCAAGAATATCCTTGGGTGGAACTATTAGTTGCTTGGCCAGCTGTGGTTCTTAAGCAAAAGGTACGGTATATTCTAATTTAGTCTGAGAATTAATATTGGCAGAATAACATAGATGCTGGATATTCTAAGGGATTCCCTACAGAGCTTTCCTTTAGTTTTAAAAAAAGAAAATGCCTGCAGCATTTGTTTCCATGGCAATAACAAAATTACTTGCAATAAATATCCTTAAAAATCTGATTGATTAATATGTATAAATGAAATACTGCAAAGGAGAAGACATATCTTGTCTTAAGATAGGAAGTAATTATTCTACATTATTGTGTATAGAACGCTAAAGAAAAAGCCTGGTATTGCTTAATTATCGTAATTTGTAATCAACATATAAAGTCATGTAACTTCATATTTACCTGCACACTGAGAGTTAAAGTCACATATTCAATTACTTTTAGTTTTTGGAGAATATTAAATGAAATGCCAGTTCAGAAGTCCTTTATAATATGGGGAGGGTTACATTCGTTATTTAAATATTTTTTAAAAGATGATTGCTCAAAATATAGCAACCAGAACATTAAGGGTTGTTCAGAGCATTCATAAAGATCTAAAAACAAACAAATACAGACAGGAAATAGAAAGAGGACCAAATCACAAAGGAAAATTACAGACAGACGGCCTTGAATTGCAAAGCTGGTGTGAGGAAAAAAGAAATCTCAGAATGAGCTGAGATTAGCAAAGGATGGTAATGAAAATGGTTTCTTTAGATTTGTTCAAAAAAAAAAGGAAAAGACAAGAATCAATATACCAGCTGCTCAATGAAGATAGCAAATATGTGTAACTAGAAAAGGGAGGGGGAGCAAAGCCACTCAATATTTTATTTGATCATCATGTTCAAAGGAACAACAATTATGTGAAATGTGAAAAGCAGGATAGATTAAAAATATAGTCAGGGAATATTCTTTTACTTTGTATCCTATGGTACTGGAAGAACTAGCTGGTGATCTGGATGAACCCTTATCATGTATCAAGTATCCTTGACAAATGTTTTATCACAAGTTGGTGAATCCCCAAATGACTGGAAGAGGGCAAATGTCCCCTCTCTTCAAAAGAGAAATGGAGTCCAACAAATTGCAAAATATTTAGTCTGACATTGATAACCAGGAAGATTCTAGGGCTTGATTCATCTAAAAAGTACCTCTTTAAAAAGATTGATTTAAAAATATATTGAAAACAATGCAGTATTTGCTAGAGGTCAATATGGATTTATCAAAAACAAATCTTGCCAGAGTACTCCTATCTCATATTTTGTTAGTGAGAACATATTTCTTGACTTTAGCAAAACATTCGGCACAGTAATCTCTGACGTGATAGTTAGCAGGTTAGCTAACTGTGGGCTTGATGGCATGACAAGTGGACACACAGCTTTCTCAAAAATCATGTCAAAAGAACATTTATCATTTTTTGTTATAGTATCTACCCTTCATTTTATTTTTCCAGAATTGTCATTAGTGACAATTCAGAGATTCAGACAATGCTTATCATATAGTGGATGATACAATATTGGGTGGAATAGGTAATAGTAGATAACATTCACAGAATCATAGGGTTGGAAGGAACCTTGGAGATCTTCTGGTCCACTTCCTTACCCAAAGACAGGAGTCCTTATAGCAATAATATCCTGGACTAATGGTTGACCAATCTTTCCTTGAAAACCTCCAGTAATGGGGCATCTGTAACTATGCGAAACAAGCTGTTCTATTGGTTGATTGTTGTCACTGTCAGGAAATTCCTCCTTGTTCCCAGGTTGGATTTCCCTCTGATGAACTTCCATCAGTAGTGGGTTGCTCCTGGTTCTGTCCGCTTCTTAGAACCAATAGTAAAACTGGCGAGAGGCTCTGCCCACCTGCCCTGACGTCATTATGGGGTGATCTGTGCATGTGCAGAAGCGCATGTGTGAGCAAAGTGAGCGCACATGTGTGCTCCCTTTGCGAACTGTTAGTAAAGGTAGGTGGAACCCATCCTGGATTCCATCTATTCTTTCTTGTCCTGACCTCAAGTGCTATGGAGAATAAATCAATTCCCATTTCCCTGTGACAGTCCTTTAAGTATTGGAAGACTCGTATCATGTGTCCCCTACAGCTTCTCTTCATTAGATTAAACATGTCTAGTTCTCTTAGCCATTCATCATACAATTTAGCTTCCAGATCTCTTATAATCTGTGTTTCTCTTCTCTACACTCTTTCTAGGGTCTCTGTGTCTTTTTTGTATTGGGATGACCAGAACTGGATGCAGTATTTCAATTGTATCTCATTATTGCATTTCTGAGTGCTACTTCACTTATCTTGATGTTGATGCTATCTTTCTATTGATGCAGCCTGGGATTACATTGGTGTTTTTGGCAGCTGCAGCATACTGCTGACTCATACTTAAATGCTGGTTTACCAGAACACCTAGATCCTCTCATAGGCACTACTGTTGTACTGCTAAACCTATACCTTTGCACCTGGTTTTTCCTACCTAAGTGCAGGACCTTACATTTCTCACCACCGAACTACATCTTGTTGAATAGAGGCCAGTGCTCAAGTCTTTCAAGATTCTTCTAAAGATTCTTCTCTTGAATCTCATCTTCTAAAGTGTTAGCAACTCTCGCTAGCTTTGTGTTATCCACAAATTTGATGAGCTCCCCTTCAGTCCCCTCATATAGATCATTTATGAAGATGTTGAAGAGCCCTGGACCAAGACAGAACCTTAAGGTACCCCACTCTGCTTTCCTCCATGGACGTATAGTTCCATTGAGGAGTACATGCTGAGTGTGATTGGTCAGCCAACTGCAAATCCATCTGATGGTGGTACTGACTAACTTGCATTGTTCTTCCATGGTGTTGATTTTGATAGATTGGATTATTTTTCCTTCCTTCCTTCCTTCCTTCCTTCCTTCCTTCCTTCCTTCCTTCCTTCCTTCCTTCCTTCCTTCCTTCCCAGAGGTAATTAAATTGTATAATTCATTGACTTATAGAAACCTGACAAAGTCCTAATGTAACTGAAATTCCATAGAAGAAATTACATTGATAGTTAACATTTGTTTGTTGTAAAGAACACACGTTTAGAAATTTGTCGTAAAGAGTATGGCATAATCCTTGGCTGTAGTCTTTACAGCATTATTCACTTTCAGTCCTTTAAAGAATTATTTCATGTTGTTTGAATTTGGTTATAAAAGTATGCCAGTTTTTTTGAAAAAAATTATGGATTTCCGGTCTATCCATGTGAACTTGGTGTTTCTCATTATTCCAAAAGATATGACACAAAAAAAATACATAAAAGTTGTAGAAAAAGTTTCTAATTGAATATTACAAAATAAAACTTCCTAACATTAAGAGCAATTTGACAATGGATGGGTTCAAGCAAACTTTGGATACTTTAGGATACTTTAATTTTGATTCTTGCATTGAGCAGATGTTGGGTTCAGAAGTGCAATTGTCGCTTTCTACTCTGTTATTTAAGTTGATGCTGCTCATTTTTCAGACTAGTTCAGAGTGTCTGTTGGATCCTCAACAAGCTCAAGCTTTTGACCAGCTCTGTCGTCTATATCGTGGAACATCGAGGGTAATGTAATTTCGTATTTTCCTTTTAATACAAACTGGATCAAACTCTGTCATGTATTCAGACATTATATATCTGAAATATCAGAGCCGTGGTGGCGCAGTGGTTCAAATGCAGTACTGCAGACTAACTTACTGCTCACACCAGAAGTTTGATTCTAAGCGGCTCAAGGTTGACTCAGCCTTCCATCCTTCCAAGGACAGTAAAATGAGGACCCAGATTGTTTGGGGCAATAGGTTGATTCTGTAAACTGCTTAGAGAGGGCTGTAAAACACTGTGAAGTGGTATATAAGTCTAAGTGCTATTGCTATCATAAAGATCTTTGTTGTCATTGTGTTTGTTTTGGATAGAAAATAAACAAGGCATGGACATAAAAAAACATACTGAAAGAAATCAATGTCCTATCAGGTTCTAAATCTTATTGTGACCGACGAAATGTTTATTTGATAAAGCAGGAAATGCAGTAAGAGTAATTGCTTTGCCCTGCTCGGGTGTCAAACTCAAGGCCCGTGGGCTGGATCCAGCCTGCGGGATGCTTAGATCTGGCCCATGGGCCACCCTGAAAATAGTGAGGATCGGCCCGCAGTACCTCTGCCAGCAAAAATGGGCTTTTGCATGTAGCCCTCCCAAGTTCCATTTTTACTGGCAGAGGATTGCAGGAGGCGGTCACAGTCGGAAACTGAGCTCAGAAGCTCATTTTCATTGGCAGAGGGCTCAGGCTGCCACAGGTATCCCCGACATGAGTGACATCGAGCACTCTGGCCACACCCACCCCAGCCCCCTGAGGTCGAACACAACCCTGATGCGGCCCTCAATGAAATTGAGTTTGACACCCCTGGCCTGGCCTGGCCTTGCTTATTTTCAATAACAACTGCCATTGAAAAGCATATAGAAGCTCTGTCAGAGAAGAAAATTTCTCTATTTTTTTTAAACATTGCTTGATTTTTTTTCAACTTTTACCATAATTCATTTAACCATTTTTTCCAAGCTAAACAGCCGTAGATAAACTACCTTTTCTCAGGGGAAAGTTTTTCCAGCACCTTGACCCATTTTGACTGTGTTCTTCCATGCCTTTTGATGCACAATAATATTTTAAATAAAACATTCAATTGTTCTGCATCAGACAGACACTCATTGGGAGAATATCTGAAGTTTCCTTCAGAAATGGTTCATACTTTCCTGAATTATATACAGTATTTACATTTTTATTCCTTAAACACTCTTTGTTTTCAGAACCATCATCCTGAAGTGCCATAAGTCTAAATTATTACCTAATATAAATATATATCTGTATCCTAATGGATATACTTACAAAGATATTTTTGTCTTTTACAGTTAAAACTGTTGTTCACATCTGACTTCTACTAGGATTGTTTTCCTACATTTGTGTAATTTACATGCATGTTTATTGTGATATAGCCACGAATGTTAACACAATTGGTTAGAAAAATTTAGAAGTTATTGTTTGTGATTTTAATGAAAACTCAGGCAATATATAATGCCTGAATGCATTGATCTTTCCTCTTTGAAATAATTTGTTTCTGCACTGCCTATATAAACATATCATTTACAATCGCAATGTTGCATAAATATATATTTATACATTTCTTTTATTTTGTAGTTGGCACTTTTGACTGAATTGTCTCGAGATCATGGTGGTGAAAAACATGGTTTTGTCCAAGTCTCTCAGGGGGATTCTGCCCTGAATAGTGTCTTCCAAAATGAGACTTTTCAGCTTCACCTCAATCCTCCTCCTCTTCTAGAAGACTAATCCTTGAGTATCAAGCGTTGTGAAAAAATACTTCCAGTGTTTGCTGGTGGATCCAAAGTAAAAGGTAGCAGTATGTATCTTATAAATAACAGTGCAATCTTTGTAAGAACTACCTGTTTTGATCCTTAACAAAACAGAACATCAGTGTCAAGCAGTCTAGTCCTCATGTCCAGTGGATTTTGCTGAAAGCTATAAACTGCTCTTTGGAAGCCTATACTTTTTTCATTTAAATTCAGAGTTAAGAATGGAACTTTACATTTGTTATTGGTTATAAAGGCTACAATGCAAGACAGAACTGGCAGAACATTTATGAGATTGCTTTCTCTAATGTATTTCCTCTGCGCTCAGTTGCTTCTGAAAATCTGTTAGCTCCTCCAGTTGCAACTCAAGAAATGTTGCTGTGGCAGATGCTATTCCTTGGAAATTTAACATACTAATATCATAAATGAGAAAATCTGTTAATGAAGCACATTAGAACCTACCACTCAGCCAACTAGATATTTGATGTCAGTTTGTGTATCTTCTGAGTGGTTTCATGAGTGCCAGCTTTTCCACGGAGAACTTACTGTTTCCAGTGTACCAAAAGAAATCAGCACATTACTCATTTATGATGGCTGCTCGCTTGCTGCCAAGTTGCATGGAAAAGATACCTTCTTCCATTATATATTGCCAGCTTCCTGAACCTTAGCCATTTGTCTTTATGAATTCACTAAAATATTACAGTGTTGTTTTTTCCTCCTTATCTTTGGCACACACAAAAAATGAACAATCTGGTACAGGAATATATTTTTGAAAATGAATGTTTCTGATTCCTGTAAATGATATTTAATAATCTTTTGTCTTTTCATTATTTACCATTTGACAATTTTACTTTATTTGTTCAAGAGATTTCCAGTTTCCATATGTGTAGACAGGAGCAAGTATAAATTAAAAGATACATAAAAACCAGAATTATTTGCACATTTATACTGGACTATTTCATGTCTGAATGTATTTTTTCTTCATTTATCATTTTGTTAGAAAGTTATATCTCATATTTGTACATATTTTTCTATAAGTGATCACAAGTCTCATATCTATTACTATTCACTTCCATATTACCTTTCTTCTACAGTTAGAGGCTATCAAAAATTATGAATTTATGTACTAATTACTCTGCCAGTACAGGTAGTCCTTGAGTTAGGATCACAATTGAGCCCAAAATTTATGTTGCTAAGTGAAACATTTGTTAAGCACGTTTGCCCCATTTTATGACTTTTCTTACCACAGTTGTTAAGTGAATCATTGCAGTTGTTAAGTTAGTAACATGGTGATTAAGTGAATCTGGATTCCCCATTGACTTTGCTTGTCAGAAAGTCACAAAAATGGGATCACATGACCCTGGGACACTGCAATCATCATAAACATGAATCACTTGCCAAGCATCTGAATTTTGATCATGTGACTGTGGGGATGCTACAATGGTTGTAAGTGTGAAAAATGGTCATAATTCACTTTTTTTCAATGCTATTGTAACTTTGAATGGTTACTAAATGAACTGTTGTAAATCGAAGACTACCTGTATTCCTGCTAAAAGAATTATCTGATCTACAGCTTGTTACATAAAAGAAAGAACAATGGGTTAAGAAACATTGCAAAGTTATTTTGTACTTCCAGTATTCTAAAGAAATACATTTTTAACATCCAGACATAAAAATACTAATGATTTATTGAAATGAGTGTATTCCTATTTCTTAGTCTTTTTATGGTTTATGTAGATAATGTTGTATGAACTGTTTACCATAAACATAGTTATCTCCAGTAACTGCACAGATAACTCGTTTGTATTCAGGTTGTTACTGAAATAGGCAAAGATTACCTACTAATCAAGAATTCCTTGATCCCTGTGTGGATGAAATAACCCACTGAGGAATGCATTGATCAAGCTATATAATTCAAAAGTTCCCTAGACTTTGCAATGCTTTGTAATTAGTTTAAGAGAGATAATTCAGAATACAGAAAGTCCTTGACTTACAACCATTCATTTAGCGACTGTTTAAAATTACAGTGGCACTGAAAAAAATGACCCGCAACTGATCTTTGCACTTACAACTGTTGCGGAATCACCACAGTCAAGCGATCAAAATTTGGGTGCTTGGCATCGGACATGTAATTACAATGGTTGCAAAGCCCTGGGGTCATTGATTGCCATTCGCAACTTTCCCAGCAAAGCTTCCGACAAGAAGGTCAATAGAAAAAAACTTAGATTTTGCTTAATAATCACATGATTGACTTAACTGCAGTGATTTGCTTAATAACCATGGCAAAGAGAGGTGGTTGCTTTACTTTAAATATTTAGCTTATATAAAAGAAAGAAAGGTATCTGAAGACACTTAAAACCTGTTACTTTTTCATTTTCAGATGCATAAATAAATGGTCAAAATTTTCATTAGTTGCTATTTTAATGAAAAAAAACCTGTCATATCCACGTTTTGAACATTATTTTTATTTCATTTACAATCAGAAACCAAAAAAGAAAAGAACATAATACTAGAGTTATCAACCAATAAAAGAAAAAGTATGATATGCCAAACACAAAATATTGTTTAAAAAATTCTGCTTGCTGTATTTTACAAAGCATAATCGGAGCTAGAAAAGTTCTAAAAAAGATCAACCAGGAGTGTGAGCAGTTCTTAAGATGAAAGAAATGAATGCTGGAGTTTTGATAAATAATGTATATTTTGGAAAAGATTTTTCCCCCTTTTCCACTAAACATTCTTAATGAGCAGAATGATAAAATATTCAAAAGACACAAAAGTAAACCCTTAATCATATAGTTTAATTATGGAATTTGCTGCCACGAGATATGGTGATGGGTATTAAAGTAGATGATTAGTCATAATAATTAACAGAATAAAGTTATCAGTGCTACTTGATGGGCATATATTGTCTGTGAGATCAGAAACAGTATATTTCTAATATTTCAGTTGGTGAGAAGCAACAGTGAGAATTAATATACTCATGTTCTGCTTTTAGGTTTCCCAAGAAACTTCTACACAAAGTTTATATTAAACAAAAGTTTGAGATCCAACAGTAGAAAATAGTTGTGAATATATTAATATATTACTAGTTCCTTTTATTTTATATGTACCTCTCACAATAGGATGAGGATCTTTCTCCATCTACAATTCACGCTGATCTTCCATGCAATAAGGCTTGAGGCCATTTGTAGTTTCAGTTCTATGCTATGAACTAGTGTATACTACTCTACATCATACTGAAATACCATAATAATTTTGATTTTATACGAAGAATAATCTGAGTTCTACATCAAAGATCTGATTCAGAAATTGTGTTGCCATATATGTTTGTAGCCAAACAGTTTCTTACATTTTGTCTTGGTATTCTCTAACATAGTTTTTTAAATAGGTTAAGGGCTTTGTTTAATATTCCTAAAAAAATCAAATTCTTGCATACCATTAATGAAAAAGAGATTCTTTCCGATTTACATCTCCAGAACGCCCAGATTTGATTAGAGTTGGGCAGTGTACAAATTCTCTTTGGTGAATAAAAAACAGGAATATATTTCAAGGCAAATATTAATATTAATCTTTATTTAAAGTGAAGATTCAGTGAAGGAACTCATCTGTCTTGTTTCACTTTAAATAATGTGAGTAGTGGAAAGAAAAGGTTCTACTCTTAAGCTTCTCGGGGTCTTTATTAATTTTCAATTAGTGACTTTCCATATTTGGCAAGTAAATTAAAACAGCTGATATATTGAAACTTCTATAAAAGCTGAACATTGAAAGATTTTATAAAAAATAAATATTGGTAGCAATAGAAGGATATTAATCTACAACTATTATCCTTTGGGATTGTAGCAAAGAAATGTTTAACATTTCTGAAAGCATTTAGGCCTTGTTTAGACCATGGAAGTGAATTTTGATTATATAGGAAAAGTAAAGCTTGTAGTGCTATCTATTTAAGAAGCTTCAAGTAAAATCAACTTTATGCCATTATTTTTTTCACCCAATTGCAACAGGTCAAATAGATAATCTATCATATTCCCTGTACATTATCCTTCTGAATTGCTATATTATAGATAAAGCTGATGAAAGTTCTGGCAAATATTGCTAGAAAGTATAAATGTTCCTTAAACTCGTTAAAACCTTCCAGGTGATTCTGCTCAAATATATATGTTTTTTGTATATGATTTTTACATTTGTTCTCTAGACTCTTAAGTCTGAAGAGAGAGCAGACATCTTTATGCATTTTCATTCATCTATGTTGGAAGTAAATAATAATTGGCAAAAGTACAAAATGTTTGGGTATATATTATAGGAAAGGCAAAGTAATTCTGAAGTATCTGCATGAGAACTCAGATAATTACTAATGATTTTTTAGTACTTTGTGCGCACACGAAGAGAACCGGTAGCGAAGGTGGGTAGAACCCACCCCTGGTTACTATCTATGCTATGTTTAATTCTACGTGTCTGTGTACATTCACCTATGATGAAAGATAACATCAAACACACCATTTCACATTAAGACATCAACATTTGTAGTGCCACAAACTGTGGAAAAGAAATCCACTTTACTCTATGGTTGTGCAAAAACAATCTTCACATTTATTATTTTGTGAGAAGTTTACATGAAACAATGATGTGCTCTTGAGAATAGTTTGAGACACAGTATTTACGTGTTGAATCAGCCAACCAAATCCTGCATGGCTTCCACTCAGGAAATCTCCAGAGAAGCCAGGAAAAAGACAACTTTGACTGTTGTGCTTAAGATTTTGAAACAGAGTGATTTTAAGAGATTAATATGGTATGCAGCTATTGCTCAAGAATGCCTCATGTAAGTCTGTACTGATTTTTTCCAGCTCCCATTTCTCAGTTCAGAATACATTCATCTAATCTTAGCCTGATTAGATTGTTGTGCCTTCTGCCCTGCAAAAAAGTAGCAATATCACAATTCTTCAGTATAATAAACAAAACTAAAGGGTTCCCTTAAAACCTGCCCTGTTTCTGCTCTCAAATGTAATTTCCAATTCCTCTGTAGTCCTCTCTGGAATTCCCAAAATTCCCAGTTCTTTTTTTTTTTAAAAAAACCACATGAGATAGTCAGTAACAAACTTAACATAGCCAGATAAGCTGTATTTTAAATCTCCAGTGCCAAATAATTTGCGTATATAATAATATTTTATGCAGTTTCTTCTATAAAATCCATAAGAATTCTTAACATCACCTGAGAAAATCTTTAAGAATCCCAAGATAACATTTCAATAGTGAAACATTGTTCTCTTTAAAAATTAGAAGAATGCTGTCATTTTTCAGAACTACTAAGAAAGGATTTTACCTCTTATGATAGCTAAAGCTGTGCTTCTTCTTTCTTTTTGGGGAATGGGGGCAAGAAATGCATTTTAGTATCACTTATCAGAATAAATAGTTTTACTTCTTAAGGTAATATTTGTATATTTTAAAGTACATATTAATTTTATAGTCATTCATAATACACTGCAATCTAAATATTTTCTAAAAGTGCCTATGTCTGAGTGTATGTATAAAAATTAGTTATTAGTTATGTGTCAAGATTGTATATAAAGAGCAGCATTCAACAACACAGCATAAGATAATCTAATACTGAGAGTTACAACTGTACATATTTATATGTTACCATTCTTAGCTAAACTTAATGGAAAGTGAGTTAACTAAACCATTATAAAACAGGGCTATATTTAGTAATAGATGCCCTAGTGTTACAGGAAAAAAAATTCAGTTATGTACCATAAGGGTGAATGCAAAAAGGTTAGGAGGTAAAACATTTTCATCCACTGGTACATGACTATTTAAGTGTATTTGAAATTCTTACTTTAAAATATTGAAAAAAATGCACATTTACAGCTCAAAGGGCCATAATCCTTAAACTGATTAGCAGGGCACTTCTTCTGACAGGATAACCATATTGTGTAAACTTAAAATGGAGGCACAAATACATCAGGGGTATAAAGATCTCTTTCCACTATACACTTTTCACTGTTTTATACTGAGTAACATAAACAATGATTAAGCAGTTAGAAGAAAATAATTGGCTGCTTTTTTTTTCAGATTGTTTCTTTAAATCAAAATACTGCATGTCAGAGGCTAAAACTACCATGACACCTTCTTTTCATCTAGCTACATTCAAACCTACTGTGCACAAGTGGATAATTTAAACAGATAATAATAGAGCTGGTACTAAATGTAAATCCCAAATCACCAAATGTACAGATTAATAAATGGAACTATTAAATTCTATTGCCCTAGTTCTATATTGAAATACTTTTTAAAATCAGTTCATATACCATTTACAATTGTTCTTCAGTTTGGAAGTGCATTGATTGAATGTATCCATAGCAAAAAACTCTGTGTTAATCTCTTTAAAACAGATCCTGTTACATCTCCTGATTAGTTTTCCTGATTTTCCTAAACATCACAAGTTTATGGCTGCCCTTTGCTGAAGGCTTAACCTTTCCCCCCTCCCTTTTCCTTTCTTGTTTTGTTTTGTTGTTTTATGATGGGTAAAATACCAAGCTATATTTGGCTGATCTAAAAAATAATCCTAATTTTCATCATGAGAATATACACTGAAATTGCAATCACTGCATACCTATTTCAGACAAGTAACTCATATATGTTTTGTTTCTATGATAAAATCTAGTTTGTTCTCTGTTTTAATACAGAAAGTAATTTAAGTATTTAGCATCAGATTATATATCAGTGGAGTGATATATAACGGTCAGTTGGCAGTGTAATAATATATCCTTTGAAGGATTTTAATTCAAGCCTCTCTGACATGTTCTTAGTGTAGAAACAGTTTCAGTTATATTGGCTGAGTATTGTGCTTATGCTGGCAATCTCCTGAGTTACTCTGTAGCTGGCAAAAGAAGTTAGTGTATTCAGGTCATTTAGAAAGATGTACCTAACATCTGAGCTAGTGGGGAGAGCCATGGCTTCTTGTCTCCTACATAAAATAATACACATAGATAAAGAATGTTTGCTTACGGATTTAGCTCTGCTCATCAAAGGTATGGCTAACCTCCTATTGATATTCAGCAAATGCACAAAAGGCTAAATCCTTATTCCAAATGAGAAATCCCCAACCAATTGCTTATTTCAGAGTAGATAATTACTTTCAAAGAGGGTTCTTAATCAGTGGTATGTATATACCATAGGTTACCTGAAAAGATTGTAGGAAGTGGTGTAAGCCACTGATACTCTTAATCCCTAGACTACCATACATAATACCATACATAATATAGTAACAGTTATGCAGTCTATGACCATAATAAAATTGGACTGGTTGATAATAACAGAATGCCTGTAAACACACAAATGTCCTTCTTGGGGAAAAGTGTGTGTTTGTATTATACTGGGATCCAGGTTTTGTGCTAAAGTAACTAGGGACCAAGCAAAGTCTGAAAATCACTTGCTTACAAGACAACCTGACCATTGCAATTTAGCTGATCTTCATGATGATGAGGGTTAGTCTGTAACTAAAGATGTCAATTCTGGTATCTTTTGAGCTATACAGCAGGCTTCCTGGAAATTCATTGGTAGAATGAGTATCAAGGAATTAATTCACAGATGGCTAAATATTGTCACTGTGTTCCTTGAGGGCTATCAAGTACACTGCAAAAAAGGACCTGTCAAAAATGCCAGTATAAATGTTAGAAAACCAGTGTTATTTTAATATGCCTAGCTAGCTCCCAGCTCAAAATTTCACACTGTGGTTTCTATGGTTTCAATTACTTCTAGTTCACACTGTGAGGGTGATAGAAGGGGACACTCATCTGGCTCCCAGCTACTGTCTGGACTATAATCCTCTTCTGAACTTAGCTCTGCTCCTTCTTCTGTGTCTTCATCACATGACTCTACGTAATGAGCCCCAACAGCATTGATCCCAGAATCCTCAGAACTGGAAGGGGATGAGCAATGATCTATTTTTGGTGTATTATTCTCTCTCAAAATTAAGGCATTGCGTGTGGGGACCTCCTGGGGCTTCATCTTATAGGACAGAGCAGGCGGTTGCCTCTGCACATAACACATCTTCCCATTGATGCATTTCACACGGTAATTGTCAATAAAGAGGTCTGAAATTGTGCAAAACCGTGGGGAGTCTGGTGGTAATGGTGCTTGGAAGACAGGTGCAAACTTCAAAAAGTGTTCTGTGAGAGAGACAGCGATCTGAATAGTGTTTATGGTTCCTCGAGGCCGAACAGGTATTTCAGTACTTGGAAGCTGTTCTACTGGAGTCATAGGCTGATAAACATATTTACCTGCAAAAGATATGAAAAGAATTATTAGAATCAATTTTACTTTGTAGAAATTAACTAGATCATGAAAAAAAAAAAGCTATTGAATGCCAGATGCTGAATGTCTAAAATAAGTATATGCTTAGCTTATAGGCCTCCTGAAGGCATCTTGCTGGCAGCTTTTTTCCATTTCATTTGTTTCCTATCAGTTACAAAAAATAAATATTCTTTAAAATAGTAGATTCCCCCTTCCACCCCCATCTTGAAATTCTTTAATTTTAGACAAAACTATTATACAATAAGCCTTTTGTCAGAGCATTATTTTTTTCCTTTGTGCCACCAGGGGCTGTTGTGGCTGCAGTTGTTAACAAGGCATTTTAAGACAGGAAATGAAGAGATTTTAAAGCCGTGAAAGCCACTCGTATTCTAATAATTAAGCCAAGTAAGAAGAAAATAGGATTGCATTGAGTATGCCACATAAAAGCAGGATCAAGGGAAAGGATATTGAAATAAAAAAGAACCATCAATCAATTGCAAAAGGCAGCTTTACTCGGAACAGCTTACATTCTGGGAGGATCTGGAGTCAGCAGAATAAAAGAGAAAGAACTGGAGAAAATAATAGAATATAAAAATGTGCAAATAGGATGGCTGTGGCAAAAGAAAGCAAAAATAATACCAATAAGTAAGAGGCACCTCAGATGCAATCCCAAAACCCCAGGAACACTACTTAATACCATCATCAATTGACAAAATCACCTTCAGTTGCAAAAGGCAGCTTTATTCAGAACAGCTTACATCCTGAACATACCTTTAATACCATCAAACAAAATCTACCTATCCCTGGTCCTTGGGAAGGGCTCAGTGCAATCTACATATCTGGCTGACTGTGCAATGGACCATAACAAAGCAGAACAGCTGGGAAAGATTACTTTGCTGTTGATATTTCAGGGTTCTCTGTCACTACCAGAGTTGTTCCTTGACTGGCAAGTAATACCTGTCAGGGAGGAGGTTCACAACTTGGAGCTTCTTCTGGTCTCACAGTCCCTGCAGGTAGGAACTGTGGCCAGAAGGGATTATGCCCATTGTTGGCGGTGCATCAGTTGCAACCCTACCTGAGGTAGAAGTGTTTACCTACAGTCACTCGTGCTCTTATTATTACCTAGCTGAGCTACTGTAATATGTTATAGTTGGCTGCATCCTCTAACTAAAATGTAGTTAGAAATTACAATTGGTTCAAAATAGATGCTTTCTGGCATTGTTAAGAGCATATAATATTGATTTTGTAGATCCTGCATTGGTTGCTAATTGATTTCCAGGTACAATTTAAAGTACTGGTTTTAACTTATAAATTCCTTTAAGACTCAGTACCTGGATATTTGCAGCATCACCTCCTCCAACCAATACTATCTGAACAATTAAAGCAAAGAGAGGGACACTGTTATTGTTCCAGCATTTTGGGGAGGTCTGAGCAATTGCAATGAAAAGTTGCTGCTTTTCCATGGCACTTTCACCCTATGGAACAGCTTCCTGCTTATATTCAGAGTAGCCCCCTCCTTGCTGATGTTTCAGAAGCTGTAAAAGTCAGAGCTGGTCTCCTGATTTGATCATGCCATCTTTACTTTCTGTTTGTATTGTTTGTAGCTTTCTGTTTGGACAGTATAGTTTTATTGTTTCTATGGATATTATTACACCATGAATGTTTACTTGGGTTTTACAATCTGTGTTAGCAGCTGAGAATCTCTGGATTGAAGCTGGCGTAAAAATGTGAAAAATAAATGTAGGGTAGGAGTGATATCTTCCAGAATTTGGAAGCAAGCATGATAAACTGTGCTGAGGTAGTAGCAGGTAGAGATATTGCTGATTTTTGTTTCTTTTCAGTGGAATCACATACTTCTGCTCTGCTTATGTATGCAGCCCTTCTTATTCTATAATCTAATAAAAGTAACTTCAATACCTAGAAGGAAGTAATACCAGTGCAAGCAAAATTATGTAAAGCACAGAAAAGTATAAAGTAGCAGATAAAAATAAAATAAAAAAGGGTGATACAGCAAAAGAAAAGAAAAAAATAACTGAATATAATTTACATAACAACCAATTGCTATATTTCTCTATATCTTCATCTTTTTAAAATAATTTTTATTAACATGTTTAAATAAAAAGATAAAGACTGAAACAAGCAATATAAAATGAGGAAAAAAGCAAAGAGAAAGCAAAAAGTGCAAGAAAAGAAAAAAAGTTAAAATTAGAAAAGAAAGAAAAAGATACAAAGAAGTGCTTTTCATAACAATTATAAGTACAAATATACTCTCTCTATAAGGTTACATCAAATTTGTACTATTCTTTCTATAATCTGTCCTAATCATCAAAATCCTAAATCCCAAAATCATTTTTCTTATTTTATGCAGAAAGTCCATAAGTGGCTATCAGTCACCAATAAATGTAAATAATGACTTTTTTTCTGCAATCAAAGAAACCAATTTATTCATTTCAGCAAAATTGTGTCAGCACTTCTCTATACCTTCCTATCCTTACAAAGCACCCCCTTTTTCTCCGATATGGCTGGAGACATCAGTCAGACTGGCTGGAAACATCAGCCAGACTGAGATCATGGGTTTATGGTTAATTTGTCCAAAAGTTATATAGAGCCGGTTAGAGTCGGGATAGAAACCCCTCGCCCTCTGAAAGAGCAGGAGACACCCACCACAGAAGGGAGGCTAGAATCCTTGGAGGCACCGTGACCCTGCTTCGGGAGGACCCCCTACCGGCCTTCTGGAAGGGGAGGAGGAACCATTGCAGGTCCCTCAAATGCAACCTGGCCCATGGAGTAACCCTAGTTGCGGACACCATTTTGCCTAATAAGGAAGAGAAGAGGAGCAAGGACACTTTCCTATCCCGACAGACCTGCATAACCAGATCCCTAATGCTTTGCTGCCGGTCCTCCGAGAGACGAACCCGGCCTGCAACTGAGTCAATTATGACTCCTAAATGGGCAATAGAAGTAACCGGCTCTAAATAACTTTTGGACAAATTAACAGTAAACCCATGATCTCAGTCTGGCTGATGTCTCTAGCCAGTCTGGCTGATGTATCCAGCCAACGAGAAGTCACGTATCAGGTAAGAACCAACGTTCCTTCCAGCATGTCCAAACATTAATTCATTCTTTGCCTTTTATTATTTAAATTTCCTCACTTCTCTTTGAGTATGTTACTCTTTGAATAACTCTTTGAGTAACTTCATCCCACCATAACTCCTGTTGTATTCCTCTTTCTTTGAAACCATTTGGTCTTCCTTCATTGATTTGTTTTAGAGTTTGATCATCATCTATTGTATCTAAATAATTAAATGAACTCAGTGCATTTATTTTGGATGGGTCCCTCACTTTTATATATTCAGTCCACATTCAGAAATCATCCATTTATTTTTTATTTTATATAATTTGATTTAACACACACTACATAATAACATATTCTTATTATTCTTATCAACTTATTCACTTTTTTGGTTTCACCTAACATATATATAAAAATTGGACAAAATAATAATTCTGCTCAACATCTTCCCAGACACACTTAATAAATTGAACCTCCTGTCCCTGAGGTTTTTATATTCACTCATGCTTCCCCCCCACATCTTTCTCTGTATAGGAGAGCAGTACTCACATTCCTCAATCATCAAATATAAATAGTCTTGACACACATATTAAACAAGATACACAGCTATAAGCAAACCACATCCATATGTCAACTTTTCTTCAATTATAACAGCTATGCTTGTAGTCTTACAATTAATTGTGTTTGGCTTCCTTTTCAACATTTTTTTTCTTGGATACACTAACACATTTGCACTATTTTTTTTAGTTCTACTCTTTTTCAATCCTATTTCCATGTCTAACATACTCCCAGCAGCATATCACTTCAGTTTTATAATCATTTTTTTATTTAATTCTAGTCCCTCTGCTGAAGTATTTAGTTCTTTCATCCACTTCCAAAACAGTTTTTAAAATTTTCATCAAAAATGCTGTACTTTATTTGATATGCATCATTCAGTTTTAACAGTCCTTGCTCTCCTGGACTACTGTGTGTTCTTTGTAGCTATCCTTTCTTTTTCTTCCCGCATTTTGCCACAAGTGCAGTCTGCTTTTTTCTTTTCCTGGATCAACCAAGTGTCACTGAGCCTGACTCTCTCAGGGACTGAGGCAGAGCAACTGGCCCAAAGTCACCTTGTTGACTTCCATGCCTAAGGCAGGATTAGAACTCATATTTTCTTGATTTCTTGCCTAGAGTCTTAACTACTAGAAACCACTACTAGTCTCTCTACTCTTTGCAACTACCTCTCTGTACAGAATACACAATGTATTTCTCTTAAACTTAAACTTCATAGCAGCCATTCTCCCTCATCCCTTTTTTTTCCATCTACAGCAGTGTTTCTCAACCTTGGTGACTTTAAGATGGGTGGACTTCAACTCCCAGAATTCCCCAGCCAGCTTTG
>JANHFM010004529.1:341861-355440 GCA_032468115.1 Grayia smithii
TTTTTTTGACCCAGTCATTCAGTCTGAACAACCGAGTACTACCCATACCTGGCTGCTGTCTCCACCAGGATGGAGAAGATGTTATGTGACCTACCTTCAAGAAATCGTCAGTGTATTCCCACTGGGACAAGCTGCTTATAAGGGGCAGTGCCTGAGATGGTTTCAGCTGACATAAAACTTTGCAACCCATGCCCTGTAGCATGATATGTTAAAAAGAGCCTGACAAAAGGAGCATGTTGGAGGATATATGTAGCACTACGGTAGTACATTTTATATCCTGGACACAAACAGAGTTTATGTTATGACATTTGTACATTAACTCAGCCATTGATCTGAAGAAGACAAATATAAGAGGTTAGACTCCAGGGATATGGATTTGAAGTAGCTTTAGAAGGATTGGAAAAGACATCAGAAGTGCAATAACTATGGAATAGAAAACAGTGGAGGATAAAACGTTACCATTTCCAACCTTGGGAGAGCTTCTAAAATTTTGAGAAATTCCCAGTGAGAAAACATGCTACTAACAGAACATATTATTGGGTACATCTTTTCTCATTACTGTAATCCATGATGGGAAAAGCCATAATTTAAGAAATCATCTTTTCTATTCCAGTCTGAAAGTACAGGGACCTCCGCAAAGGTTGAATTTCCTGGAAAGATAATGAGAGCTAAAAGCTAATGAAAAACTACCTTTCACAAATTAGTTTGAACTAAAAATGCACACTGAGATGAAAGGTTAAGATTTTGTTCCAATATCTTAACAGATTAATGTTAGTTGATAAACATGTGCATATATATAATAATACTGGTAATCATAAACCTATGAATAGTCAGGCATTTCTAAGTTGCTTAATGTGGGACATAGGAATATGAATTATTTATTCAATGCATACATTTTCATCACTTTCACGATACTCAGATGTGTAGAAGTGGTCTCAACCATCCATGTAAAAGCGGTAAATTAGAACGAGAGTTCACTCAATAAATTTTGTGGCTATATTTTAACTCAACCTTCCCATACCTGGTAGCTACAACTCCAATCACTATCAGTAACCAGTGAATGTAGTCCATATCATTTGATGGTGCAATCATCTGGCTGAAGGCTATTCTAATCACTAGGTGTCCGTAAGACTTACATTGACTGTTTCCTAATATGATTCGATTGCTTATTTGTTCCCTATGACTATCTTTAAGTGTTGTACCTTATGATTCGTGACAAATGTATCTTTTCTTTTATGTATACCGAGAGAGCATGCACCAAGACAAATTCCTTGAATGTCCAATCACACTTGGCCAATAAAGAATTCTATTCTATCTATTCTACTAATCTCATGCTGCTTCAACAAATTAGATTTCTCATGTGCCAGTGGACCCAGACTGATCACCGTGTTATATTCTTTATAGCTTTGTGTCAGCAGAGAAGTATGTCAGTGTAAATTTTACCATCTTCACAGTCTAGCTTCAGCAATGAGGCCAACAGTGTTGCCACCCCTACACAATTAAATGCAGTTAAAAGTAACAGATTCTCTAGCATCCTTATCCCACTCAGCCTGTATTTCTTTTTGGGCTAGGTAAAACTAATTAATTAATTTTTTCATTATAATATATAGTGGGGAATTTTGGGGTATTCCAGGTGGTCTCTCCAGTTTCATGTTTTATATCTCCTGTGCTTCAGGATGTGATCCAATTCTTTTTATTTTTTGCTGTAAAACTGTATCCTAGGAGATAGATAATCTTTTGTTCAAAACAAAAATAACCTGTCAATCAAGACAGAGTAGTCTTAACTGCTCCTTCCTGCTTATTCCCCTCATATGCCACACTAACTATTAATCAGACCTGAAGACATCATGAGTACACATCCGTTAAAAACAGCCATGCACCTTCATGCTTTGGTCAATGAATTAGCTCCATGGCTAATTTCTCTACAATATTTGGGGAAAAAGGGGACATTACAACAAAACAAAAGAGGGTTAATAAAATGTTTCAGTTAAGAAGGTGGTTCTGGATATCAGCACTTGATCTTAATTTCCTGGATTCTAAAAATAGCAAGTTTGGGGGAAAAAAAACCTTTATAAATTTCGAGGCCTTGCCATTATTAATTAAACAATAAATATTCTTGTTTTGTTCTATGTCACACAGAATTATTATTTTTATCACCTTTTTTGTATGTTCCCTTGTACTGCATATTCTAGAGCCAATGGTATACTTGTAGCAGCCTTCTCCAAGCTAACTCTCTTCAGATATTCAGAAATCAGGGAGTTAGAAAATTAACATTTTTTTCAGGAAGACACATATTTATTTCTGTGACCAAAAAAGAGCTAACAAGTTGATAAGCTTGATACAATTTCACTTACTTAGTGAAATTACTTACTTACTTAGAATTTTAGGACAGCTTTCCCCAACCTGGTATATTCCTGATATTTCAGAATATTCAATCTTCTTCAGGAATCACAGCAGCACATATAAGGACTGTCACCTCCAATTCTTCTGTTTAGCCTAAAAGGTTGGACTGAATATAGCAACTGGTTCAATGGAACAGAGCAGATTCCTAGCTGAGGAAGAACACATGCATAGACCTTTTCAGTCCAATACCTTACCTGCTATACTAGCATTCTGGGTGATACCAAGTTTGAGAAACTTGCTTTGCAATCTAATTTAATAGAGGAAGCATACAAAGATTTAACAGATTTGTTTAACTTTTTTTAACCAGAATTCAGAGATGCAATTGGTAAAAACAGTGGCTTGGGAGGCTGAGGTAGAGCAAAAGCAAAGAATATACTCAGCCCAGGAATGTATTTACTTCCAGAGTAGTATGCATCTTTCAGATCAAAGCTTTTTTCCCCCTCTTCTTGAAGGATGGCTTGATCAAGTACATTCAGACACAGGGCAGCTTGATACTAGCATGTGCTTTCAAGCAAGCGGCATGATAAAAGGCATTTTGCAAGCAATGATTTATCATTTGGAAACAGGGGGTGTTGGCTTATTGTTGCAATCAGAAAAGATAGTGATATTATTCTATAGCACCCTGTATTTCAGACTACAGCCTGAAATCAATCAGTTTAAAAATCTGAATAGGAAACAGGCTGCTTATATTGAATGATAACTTGGGCATAGAAAAATGTACTCTATATGTTTTATTTTCCTATCAGCTCTCATTCCATCAGGTGAAAGAGGATTAGATTTGTAAATTTCTTTCAAAGGATTTCATTGAACTTATCATAGGTTATATTCTGCCATTTACTGAAGGGTTGCCAGGGCATGGGTTCTAATATCCTTTCTCCCAATCATCTACGCAATCATCCAGGCTTCCATTAAATGCTAAGGAATATTAAAAAGGCATTATTCCCATTGGGTCTTCCCTAAGATGCATGGGCTTCACAAAGAGGGAAAACAATGCAAACAGTAGCACCCCAAGTCTAACAGTAAGGAGTGTTTAAAATGATCCGTGAGAACATTTACATGCATCCCAAAACTTTTTTTTAGAATAAGGTAGGAAAAGAAAACCCTCCCACTTGCATGTAAAGAAGATGATTTTCAGGAAACATTAATTATAACTTGCTTTGCTGGGCTCTCACAAGTGATGGCCAGTTCTTCAATGGAGGGCTACCAAGGGTGACGAGTTTCTGCAGAAAGGGACTGGGTTGTAGTTTAGGTATGTCAGGATTAGCCTCAGCATACTTTTGCAGTTTTTTTAGAATTTTAGGCAGCCCAATCTCAGAAGCATAGAACATTGGACCACCCTTATGCCTGGGCCACCCATAACCATTGATATAGATGGTATCAATGGCTTCTGGGCAAGATGCTATTTCTTCAGATAATAATTGGAAACCCTCATTGACAAGTGAATATAGACAACGCTCCAAGATCTCCTCTTGGGTAATGGTGCGAGTTGTAATGTGGTGGGCATTTCTATAATTTTGAAGGAATCTGTGAAGCCAGGGATCAGACTTTGCTGTCTTTCCCCTAGGTTTATCATATAGGTACCAGCCCTTTCCAGTTTTCTGACCGTATCTTCCCTTCTCACATAAGACATCAGGGAGAGGGCTATAACGTTTACCATCTCGTTGGCAGGGAGGTGTTCCAAGAGGTAGGTTGGCTCCTGTCAGGCCCTGCCCTATTCTAGATTTCCAGCCCACATCAAGTCCAGACAAATCAGATACTTTGAAAGGACCCAGTTTGAAACCAAATTCCTCCAGAATTTTGTCCATCTCCTCTGGAGTACTACCCTCTTCTAAAAGGAAATATGTTTGTTCATTATAAGCATTGAGTAGCCGATTCCCAACAAAGCCAAAACAATTTTCTACTACAACACCACATTTGTCCATAATCTTGGCCATGTTCATAATTGTAGCAATAGCAGTAGGAGATGTGTGCTGTCCATGAATGATCTCTATTAACTTCATTACATGTGCCGGTGCAAAGAAATGAGTACCGATGACTTGCTGGGGATGATTAGCAATAGAAGCAATCTCATCTATATCGAGGCAAGAAGTATTAGTGCCAAAAAAGGCTTCTGGCTTGCAGACTTCGGATAATTTACAGAATATTTCTTTTTTCAGAACCATATCCTCAAACACAGCCTCAATAACTAGATCTACATCTTTTAGTGCACCAAAATCCAGAGTGAAGTGAAGTAATTTGGATTTATGGATATCCAGTGTTTTGCCCTTCTGTTGCATTCTTAAAGTTTCACGCTCCAAACAAGCTTTGATAGCTTTTTTTGCTATTTCAAGATGCTTCTTATCCTTCTCCAGAGCCACAACTGGAATTTTAGCTTTCACCAGAGATACCACAATGCCTTGGCCCATTGTCCCCAAACCTTTTGGATGAAAGAGAGAAAAAGAAGAAGCAATTATTAGAACGTTCTGGCTAATATTTATTAAACTGACATAATACCATAGGCAATTTTTTTCACTCCTCAGTTAACTCTGATATTAAATCAGAGTCTATTGATACTATACATGTAAGAAAAGCCAGATTCTCCAAAATATAATTAGAATTTTGATGATATTTGAGCATACCAGCAAAAAGGCAATTTGGGATGATTTGCATCTTCTCAAAAATAAAGTTATTGGAATATGATCAATTACAAACCATGAGTAAAAATATGCACTTCTATTAATCATGTTTATCTTTGTCCTTTTTCAGTGTAAGTAGCAGACTTCTGAATTGGGCACCCCCAACCCCTGGGCCATAGTCCATTACTGGGCCATGGCCCGTTTGGAAGCAGGCCGTGTGAATGGGCCGCTGGTGCATATGTGTATGCAACTCAACTTGTGTGAGCACCAGGTCAGCACACATGTGTGAGCACGCCAACCTGCTGCTTGCACCAGGTCGTTTTTCCTATCCCTCCTGCCAGGCCGCCAAGCTGTAAAGATTGGAGAACACTGTTCTAAATAATGCATTGCACTTCAGTCTCTCATTATTTTTATTTTCTAAGAAAGTTGATTTAGGGTTCTTAGAAATTCATATTATGAAACAGAGAATTGTTATACATTTGTATTATGAAGCAGTGTGTAGCTCCTCATTATATTAAAGGTGTTTTTTTAACGTAAAAAATCAAGGGGACAAGAAGACTGGCAGGCAATCAAAAACAGTAGATTCTGTTAACTACATTGGAGTTCCATGTAGGGAACTTCATCTCCTAGCAAAGACTTTGTGGTTTGAATGATTTATTTCACACAAGTACGTAAAACTGGTTTTTCCCAAGTTCCAGATGTATAGATATCAACACCAAAAATTCCCAGCCAGCATCACCATTGCAGAGAATTCTGTGAACTGAATTCTGGGTATCAGGAGCAGCCTGAGGCTAAGAAAAGTATCACCAAAGCATATACCACAAATTATAATCCAGAAAGCAGGGTTTGCAGAACATGCTAAATGAACCATATAATAAATTTATATGAAATGTAAATATAGTTAACAGTCATTTCTATCCATTGCTGTAATTTGGTTACAGATTGTACCTGTTTAGGTTTTGCTTAACATAGTGTATGAACCCAGCAATCATGGGTCATTCAGCAAACCATGATTTGAATGCAACATGGTTTATTGTGGGGTTTGAGCCCATTCATTTATTGCTGGTTAGAAGTTTTTTCTTAAATCATTTTTTGCAAAACCTATGTGGCTTTTTAGAAGAATGTCTTTCTTCCGAAAACTCAGAGGCCCCTAAATAGTTGGAGGAGGAATTGTAATTGGGAAAATATAAATGGAGAAAAGGTTGAGTCCTGTTTCCCCAGAGCTTAATCCCAGCCTGAATCATTGATTTCCATGGTAACTGTCACATTTTAAAACACGCACATGCAGAAACCCTTTTCTATGGATCTTCCACATTAAATCTCATTTCATCTTTAGTGGGGACAGAAAAGTATTTTTTTTCCTTGAAACAATTTCTTGCTACTTGAATGCTGAGAAAAGTATTTATGCAGAAGTTCAAATCAAAGAGCCCAATCCCAGTTCTTAAAAAAGCTGTAAGCACTAATTAATATTAATATTAGTACATGGTTAAGTACCAGCAAATGAAATTTGTATCTGGGATACACAACATACAAAGTTTTATGAGCTAGGTCTAGGTTACTGCATGCTTACTTATTACAACAAAACATCAATTTGTTGCGTAGCCAAGTACCAGAAATACTCATGCAGCAATCAATCTAGCAAAATGTATTTTACCAATGTCCCAGAAGCTTTTCTGATTCTATTAGCCTGAAGCAATTTATCAGGCTTGTAACAACACAAAGTGATCCATGCTCTTGAGTAATTACAGAAAGCTTATTGTGGACATTTCAGGAGACCTAAAATATACTCAAACTGTAATTGTTCAGTCAAAGTACTAATGTTTATCTACATTCTTTATCTACATTTTCTGTTAATAATATGCTGAGAGGCTTCCAAACATGAGTACAGATTTATTTATTTTTATTTTTATTTGATTTGGTTTGACATCAATGTTTATTTATTCTAAAAGATCTGTATGGCTGTCTTTCTTAAAACATAACTCTTGAGCAGCTCCTAGATACTTGTACATCATGTCCCCTAGAATTAGTATTAAATTCCATATTCCTCAGAAACAAGTTTTAAGCTGATTTATAGTCATTCTTGCTGCTGCAGAGCTTAAAACATGAACAAGAGCTAGTTAGTGCATTTCCAGCTGACCAGTTGACAATGTACAAAACCAGCAATCAACAAGTGCTTTTCTCAGCCATGGTTTACTTTGTTAAATTATCTCAGTGTTCAAAGTCAATGCACTATAAAGCACCAGTCTACTAAACAAGGCGTACATTTTGTAAAAGTGCTCTTAGTTTGATATAAGACCCTCTACTAGCTCTGCTTCATTCCACATAGTAACCTGCGCTTAGACTGATATAATAAGACCCTCGACTGTTACAACCCAGGTCATCAAGGCAAGGCAGACCTCTAGAGAGCTCTAAGCAAATGTTCCAACAAATGGCCCTCCAACGACTGGTAAGGCTTCAACTCATGCTACCCTGTAGGCAGCCAACCTCAGTCCCTCAAGCAACAGCCCATATATAACAAAGAAAGTCCACAGAGTAGGAGCATGCTCACAGGGCAAGGTCCAAGGTCCCAAATCCAATCCACCCAGCTAAGTGAGTCCCGGAGGCAAACTATAGACCTCAAGGCAAAGTTGAGGTACAAGACAAAAGACAGTTTTCAAGGCAAAGTCAAGGCAAAAGCAGTCCTCAAGGCAAGGCAAGAAGCTGGGGGAATGTAAGCCAAAACAAACAATTGTTCCTGACAAAGACTAACTCCCCACAGCATCTCCTTAAGTCAATCCACTCCAGGTGTTCTTTGTGAGGATGAGTAGGGTGACCTCCTCCCGAGTAGCCTCATAGCTCTTCTCTGAACTTGCCTACACTCCACTCTCCATGCCATTGGCTCGAGTAGGGGAGGCAGCTGTTCCTCACCAGAGGGAATCTGCTGCCTATCAGCACCACTGCCTGTCAGCAGCCAATCCTCCCGCTTCTGTGAGGGCAGGTAGCTCTCCGTTCGGTTGACCACCTCCCTCAGCATCATCCTCATCCCTGGCCTCTCCAAACATTCCAAGAGAGATATGCCATCCTCATTGGATGGCCAGGTTCCAACTCCTCCTCCTCCTCCTCTTCCGAACCAGGCTCCAATGGGGCCATGACATCTACTAGTTCTGCTTCATTCCACATAGTAACCTGGAAAAGGTTGAACCTGTATCTATGCTTCTTTAAGATAGTAATTTCTGCATATTCATCACTCGTGACTTTCCGTGAAATTCATAAAGACGACTCTTCCTTCTGCATGGCAAGGGAAATTAGGCTCATACACATTATGTGTGCATATACAGAGCAAAATAATGATATTCTACATGTACTAAGTTATAGAATCCATGATACTTCACTCAAATGTCAGTTCTACAATAAGTCATAGCAACTTAAAAGGGTTCAAGATTGCAAGCAGATTTAATTTGCCACTTTTTTAGCTAAAGGGATATCAGTCATGCAGAGAAGCATAATTAAAGCTGCAAAGTTGCAGAGGGAAAAAGACAGATGAAGACTGGTCCCTCAAGGCTGCCTCCTGCTCAGGTGAGCTTCAGAGAGTTCAGCGTGTACATGCTGCAGCAAACCACATCTTGTATATAGCAGTTAGACTGCGGGGTGGAAGGAGTGGGGAGAACAGTGAAAGTATAACATGACTATCACTCTCTTAAAATCAAAGAGGGCACTACCAAGGACTGGGCTACTTAGGGAAGAGTTTCCCACTGAGTATAAACCAATCAATATGCAGAGCAACAAAGAGCTTTTGAAGAAATTGTACAGTACATCAAAGGGAGGTTTTTTTTTTAATTTTAATGCCTTTATAAAAAATTAATGAGTGCATTATCTTCCTGGGGATAGGCAAGGAGAAATGGAAGCAGTGGATCATTACAATGAAAATTAAAACTTCTTAAAAGGCAAGTGTCAACACAACATTTTGAGATTAATGATTAAATATGTGAATTAAAGGAAGAAAACAATTTTTGAGAGTCTCTTTGCTAACTGCCCCTAGAGAGAATCTACCCAGGGTGGCACGAGGGAAAGCAGAACAATCTCTATTATTGCAGTGACAAAACTGCGTAATAGAAATTACAAATTCTTTCATTGCTGCATATCACCAAAAAAGCTCATTCTTCATCAACAGCTATTTTTTATTTAAAAGCAATAAAATGCAGAAGGGACTTAGCATGTCACTGACTGCCTTTTCTCCCTTTTCAATGGGAGATTTAAAAGAAAAGATTTACTTGTTTACAACCCTATTCTGAATTTGCATGATACAATGGACACTACAGTAACCAATCACATGTAGTCCAGAATATTGTGTGCACTAAGTCTGTTTGTTTAGTGTATTGTTTAGTATGTGATCTCAGAAAACTGAATCAATTGATCCATCTTTAGTTAATTATAGTAGTAATGCAAATTATGTAGTAATGCAAATGGAATCATGGACTTTCCTCTAACCTGTGTTATGTTTGAGGCTATAGCTTCTGAGATATATCTCCGGGAAAGGAAACTGAATGTAAGAGGAATTAATAATCCAGCTCTGCATTTTATCTATCGAAATTAAGCAATGCTTAAAGTGCAAACTAGGTACCTTAAAGTAACTGTGCAGTGTTTTCATTGTCTTCATGTTTTCTTCAGAAAATGTTTTCTTTCCCCAACAAAACAACAACAGTTGAACTTTGAATAATTCAAAGATGTTCACAAACTTACCTATCACAGCTGCTTTCCGGATTGGTTGAGGGGATGCAGTCTTCCAGGATGCCCCATTGGGCAAGATCCATTTTTCTGAAATTCTTTGGGCAAAAAAAGCATACTGCAATGCTTTAGCCTGGCCTGAAGTGAAAAGGAGATGAAAAAGCTCATTTTCCTTGCGAATTCCTTCTGCGAAGGGCAAGTACACGGAAGCTTCCACAGCACGAAAGCACATTTCGGGTGAGAGGCATCCTGGAGCCTGTTTCTTCACCTTCAGAAGTGCCTCTTGTAGAAAAGCTTCCATGTTGGGGAGTTTGGGAGTCTGTTTCAGATACAGTCTGCGAGGTTCCAATGGCTGACCTAGAGAGAGCAAACAAATCATCTCCTAAAACAGGCTAGCATATCAGTTTATCAGTTTCTTTTTCTTTGTGCAAGAAAACTAATAAGAATATAAATGTTCTGTTGCCGATTCTTAAATATCATTAATATCACTGTATACAGTAGTACCTATTGTGAGGTGAAGTATGCACACGCAGTGTTGTGATAATGGTATTCAGTGAAGTTTACTTTAAATAGGTGGGAAAAGATTGCAGTTTACAGGTAGTCCTTGACTTACAGCTGATTGCTTAGTGACCATTTGAACTTACAACAGAAACTTCGAAAAAGGCACTTACAACCCAAATTCAAGGTTCTGATGGCCACCTCCATTGTGGTCATGTGATTGTATTTTGGGTGCTCGGCAAAGGCCTGCATTTCTGGCTGTCTGAAGCATCCTGCAGTCACTTCACGACAATTTATATATATTTTTTTGCCAGAAACTGGCATTTACTAAAAAATGCCCATTGCAGACAAAGGGTTTGTTTAACTACCAGACCATGGCATTCTCTTAACAACCATATATTCACTTAGCAAAAAAAAAATGTTGTAAAATCAGGTCAGTCATGTAGTGAGCCATTTAACAACCAGAAGACTTATAACTGAAATTTCGGGGTCATTTATGGTTGTAAATTAAGAACTACTTGCACAGTCTAATGGCATGTGTCTTTATTTGGAAATGCAAATAATTCCTGCTAAGCACACTGGCAATTTAGATCAGCATTAATGCAAAGAATTCTATTTGTATAGTAATCTAGTAATCCATCTGGCCTCCCTAAACCACTTTTCTTTATCTTCAACCCCAAATTAGAGCTATGAAATAAGTTGCTCTTCAAAGAATCCTGAGAGTTGCTGAGCATTTTTAATTATAAAAATGTCTTTATGGCATTTATTCATAGAAAGAGTACTTCAGAATATGTAGCAATTTAAATTTAAAAGAATTGTAACTTTCATGTTTGCTGAGAACTTGTTTTAATGTTTTAATTATTTCAGCAGAGACTGTCTTTTGTATAAAAGGGAAACAGCATAAACGAAACTACTTCATATGTTTTAATTATCTTGAAATTTAAATTGTAGCTAATAAATATTAAAATAATTTAGTAAGTTATTGTCTTGTAGCAGTTTGGAAAAAAGCATTATTGTGCTTCGGGGTGAAATCCTGTAGGTTCTGACAGGTTCTGGAGAACTGGTAGCGGAAATTTTGAGTAGTTCGGAAAACCAGTAGCGGAAATTTTGAGTAGTTCGGAGAACCAGTAGCAGAAATTTTGAGTAGTTCGGAGAACTGGCAAATACCACTTCTGGCTGGCCCCAGAGTGGGGTGGGAATGGGGATTTTGCAATATCCTTCCCCTAGGAGTGGGATGGAATGGAGATTTTGCAGTATCCTTCCCCTGGAATGGGGTGGGAATGGAGATTTTGCAGTATCCTTTGCCTGCCACACCCACCAAGCCCATCAAGACACGCCCATAGAACCGGTAGTAAAAAAATTTGGATTTTACCACTGCTGGGCTTATATTCTATAGAACAAGAATCCCTGTGTGTCTGGAAAGATGTTAAATATTTTCCCTGGATTTTTCCTATTTTTGCGACTGAGTTCAAACAAGATGTTCAGAAAAAAAGTTTTTTGCATGATTTGGGAATCATAGAACTTATGGGAAATAAATTACAATCTATCCCTATCTGTAGAAGCCATATAGATGTCAGTTAATCATTTTGTAGTCTGTGGCAACCCGGTAGATAAGCCACATTTCCCTATTTCCTCACTCCTAAAGCACCATCGTTAAAGACAGTAAAACCAATGCCAGCAAAATGTGCCTTTCTAGAAATCTGTTTTAGATGAGGGTACATTTCTGTATAAAGACCATGTGTCAGCTTGTCGTGACCCTGTGATATCAGATGTGTTTAACAGTTGAACTGATTTATTTTTGGTCCATCTGCAGGGCATTTGAAACTGCTTTTCCCCATTAGCAGGAACGCTTGTGTCGCCCTGAAGCCCTGTCTCTGCGATGTCTCTCTTTTAAAAGAAGAGGCAGCTTGAGGCATTTCCCCTTGCTCCCGTGGAAATCTCTGCGAGCTTATTTTATTTTTGTACACAAGACAAAAGTGTACAAGATGAAATAAGCATAGGGACAGTGCGTGGGCCAGCAATTTATAGTATTTTATTACTTTTTCATATGGAGTAGGGATGAGTGGACTTGCTTCTGTTCCTTTTACTCACTATTTCATGGCTGGCAGGTTTGGAAATGATTGCTAATTATCTGCAAACAGCTTTTATGAAATGAAAATGGAATGAAGATTTATGGAAATATTGCTAATAGAGGTAAGACTTGAAGCACTCCTGGCTTGGTTTACAAATAGAATTCATAAACGGGTAGGATCATTTTTTGTATGTCTCTCTTCTATCAAGAAGCCTAGAAGAGCTATAGTATTAACATGAAGCCAGCCATTGTCCAGATTTTATCTAACAATGGCATAGTAGTTGCTTTCCTGGAACTTAAGCTGCCATCATTGCTTCCATGAACACTGAGAATGCAGAAAGCGACATTATTTGTCAAAGTTTGGCGCCATCGTGTGGACAAATTGCAGAGTGTGCTGAGAAAAGCAATAGATGCAAAACATCCACTCAAGTCAAACATTTTTTGTTTGTTCCCAATAGATTTAACTGAGTTAAAATAATATTTCTTGAAATACAAGTTGCATTTGAGAAATCTGTATTTTCGTGCATCTGAGTGAATCCCCAGAGCAACCCAATATGTATTTTTGAGAAGAAATGCCAACTGACTAAAATCCAGTAAATGGTATAGATAATATCATCACTTCCATGTGTTTACAAGCTAACTGGTTAAATGTGGAAACCTGACTATATGAAATATATGTCATTAATCACTGTCTTCTTCAGAGAAACAGGGAAAAATATGGCAATATTATGGGTATGGGTATTTTTCTTGATACTTAAGAAAAATATGTTGACCAAACCAGTGCTTTGTTATTCAAAAGTTAAGTTCCTTTTGGTGTCTCAACTTCTACAAAGTGTCCATTGGATTGCTTCTGTTGTACAAAATAATTATTTCATTTAAACCAGTGATACAATTCAGTCATTCCATATGTCCACAACACCAGGGAATCAATTCCACAAGAATATTAAAGCTACTTTTATAAAAAAAAATTGCTATAATAACAGAGTCTTGCAAGTCTGATTGGGCTGTATCTCTTCCCCTTTCTCAAAGTTCAATGAATTAGGGAGGCATCTGGCTGACTGCTTCTGAATATGCTCATTCCAGACTTAAAAAATGCTACAGCCACTAGGCAAAGGTCCTACAAACTCATGTCAAGATTATCTTCCTTCCTCTTTCCACATTTATTTATTATTAATTTGATTTCTATGCCGCCCTTCTCCCTGGGGACTCAAGGCGGCTTACAATTGGAGGAGCCATATAGAAAACATAACATAAATGAAAATAAAACAACATAGATGGCAACCATTAA
>JANHFM010004529.1:385067-395207 GCA_032468115.1 Grayia smithii
TTTGCCAGCCATGCATCTTGCAAGGTCAGTACCTGGCGTATAAAACGACCCCCCACTTATCTGAAGATTTTAATGGGGTAAAAAGTCATCTTATACGCCGGAATTTATGGTATATGAAACATGCCCCATCATACATAAATGGTACACTAGTCAGATGCCTCTTTTAAAATATTGGCAGTAATCATAACAAAACTAAGTTAGCATAGTTTTAGTTCATTTTCTAACCTCCTGATAATTGAATGGGTTGGAGTGTAATAGCCAAGCAAGTTAATAAATAAATAAAATAATTGCTTATTGAAAAACCCTTAATTCTAATTCTTAAATCTTTAGGCGATCCAAAAGATGCATGTTCTAAGCATAGTCTTTAGTACCTCACTGTATCACAAAGTTATTTCTTACACATGTTACTTACACTGTGCTGCCTTGCTGCTGAGTTCCCATTTTATATGATGCCTACATTGAAGGAAGATAGCTGCAGTCCCACCCTTGCTCCTTGGAGGAAGTTCAGCTTGCAATGTCCTCATCAGATGTGCTCCCTGATTATATGATTCTTTGTAATCTGTTCCTTGGTTTTGTTACAGGTGCTGTGGCCACTTTCTGCACTAAGGATGAATATTCATTTCTTCTAAAACAGTATATCTGACTATTTGCTCCATACACATGCATACCCACAATACAATGACCAGTTCTCAGGAGCTCCTGAGCTGGTCTTCCTCTACAACGATTATCAATAAGAGTCTCAATGAAGATAAAAGTTTCAGTGGGATGCATGGGGAATGTATACCCTCTGGTGACCATCCTTCATCTGAAGTCATAGAAGAGGGAAGAGAAAGGGGGTTACTTCACAACAATGCATCAGACAATATAAATAGCCCAGTGCCCACAACAGTATTAACTAGTGTGAGTGAAGATTCCAGGGACCAATTTGAAAATAGTGTGCTCCAATTAACTGAACAAGATGATTTAGAAACTACTGTTCACCAGAGCAATGATAACAATATAAGTGGACAGAACAATCATGGAACTGAAGACATCAAAATACAATTTAACAGAACAGGAAGCGGAAATGGTGGCTTTCTTGAGGGACTCTTTGGCTGTTTAAAGCCAGTATGGAATATTATAGGGAAAGCCTATTCTACTGACTACAAACTGCAACAACAAGGTAAACTCTGCAAATAAAACAATATTTTATTATTCCTCCACCCCTGCCCCTTCCAAAAGCTTCATGTGTTCTCTAAAGTTTTATTAATTTACGGACACCTTAAAACTCAGAATTATGAAAAGAAGTATGTGTCATTTTATGTTTATATGTAATTTTATCATACACATTTTATGTTTAGACGTTTCCCAGAATGGCAAATATTCTTATCTCTGATATATTTTGTTTTAATCTAGTTATTCAGTATCAGTTTGTCTTTTTTGGTTTCAGAGTGCTAATAATTGTTAGGAATCACTCCATTCAAATAATAGATTCCCCTAGCTTTTACATTTTGTTACTGCTGAGATAAGTAATAATATAATAATACATTATATCATATAAGCTTCTCTAAGTCAAAGCATCTTTTAATTTAGTTAAGATAAAATAAATAGATCAATGGAGCATAAAGTAACTTTATTCAGAAATTATACTTTCTGTATTTATTTTAAAAAGCTTAATGCACAGTTGGAATAGTAATCATAGCTTTGAAATGAATGGAAACTATTTCCTGGAGCCAGTTGTTTGAGGCCTTTATAATCCCCTCTCCCTCAGAATCAAAGGTAAATTAGAAATCAAGTTTTCACTGTAATTCACTGCCCATTCTCATTAAAACAGCTGGGTCTTCTATGCCCTTCTCCAAATGAAGGTCCATTATGGAGAACAAGTCGTGGAGATTCAGTACATGCTGTGTTGGACATTGCTTGCTTCATAAATACTCAGGAAAAGATTTTCTATTGCAGTTGACCAGAGTGACTAAGAAATTCCCTCTTGACATAGGTGAAGTAACTGTCACAAAAGTTAAGCTATAAATTGTACCCAATTGTTCTAACACCCCCCCCAAATAACAATAAAAAATACATATTGAAGATTTAACTGGATTTCAGTCATAACTGACTTCTCTTTTACTAGTTAGGATAGTCTTCTAATTCAAGCTTTGTGGTTTGGGGAAAGAAAAGAATCATTTGATTTCTATCTAATGAACCTTGCTGCTGATGGAGGCATATATTTATTATTTCTTTGCAGGGCTTAAAGACCAATTCAATTAAACAATTCTTAGTGGCATAAAAACTTCATAGATCTATTATATGGAATTAAAACAAACAAATATTCACATTTTAGAATTCAACTATACATTTATTGTTATGTAGGAAGTAAAATCTTTTGAAGATGCATGTTCTTAAAAAGCCTGCAAACTGCCAAGATACTAGATGAGCTATTACTTTGTTGTTTGTCATTAGGCAGTGAGTTGCAATTATAATAACTGCTTGTTTATTATCAGATACATGGGAGGTTCCTTTTGAAGAGATATCTGAGCTGCAGTGGTTGGGCAGTGGAGCACAAGGAGCTGTTTTCTTAGGCAAATTTCGAACAGAGGAAGTGGCCATCAAGAAAGTGAGAGAGCAGAGTGAAACTGATATCAAACACCTGAGGAAGCTGAAACATCCAAACATCATTGCTTTTAAGTAGGTTGTACATGGTTTATTCTGATTCTAGGGTTACCTTTTCAAACTGATGCTGTAAGTCTTCATTACTGGATTAAAGCCATTCAGAGTATAATACTGAAGTTTCCTTTATCCTTTGAATTTTAGTTCTTAATGACAAAAGTGTTATCTGGTAATACAACAGAATCACTACTTTGTAATTGTAAGTGGATTTTTTTGATGTAGTTTAGTAGTTTGATGTAGTAAGAAAGTAGTTTGTTATAGTATATGCATGAGTTCTTTCAATTAAAAACAAGAATTATTATTGGTGAAAAGAGCAAGAATAAACAAATCTTTTAGAGAAATATTTTAGTTGCTTCCTCATTGTATAAATAATAGTCACTAAAACCGTTAATCATGAATAGAAGTGCAGAAAGCTTTTTGAAATGAAAATGTCCCATCCTTGAAACCTTGACATTCAAACTTTATCAGAAATGTTCTAATGTTGCTCAAACAATTCTTAGTTTTCTGATCTTGATATATTTGAAATATTTTGCACTCTTCTAGCCAGGAACAATAATAAATGTCTGTATTTTGAGGAAATCTTTGGAACTTCCATTATAATAAACTTATATTTTTTCTTTCTATCTTCACCTCATCAAAATGTCATTGCTGTCAGTATAATTTCATGCACTTGAAGGATGTCTGCAATCTGTTCTCTAGGGAAATCATGTACTGTTTACCATTTAACTTTCTGCGTATACTAGGTCTAATTTGACCAAATGGCAAATAAATAAGTAATAGTGGTTTCTTAGGAAGTACTCTTGGTTATTCTGTAGAAATGTGAATCAGAAACTTCTCTTTACTAGTTTCTTTCTTAATTCCCAATTGCTTTGATTTTGATTTTTTAAAACATCTATTGTTCTTTTTTGTCCTAGGGGTGTTTGCACACAGGCACCCTGCTACTGTATAATAATGGAATATTGTGCACATGGACAATTGTATGAAGTGTTGCGAGCAGGTAGAAAGGTAACACCTCGTTTGCTTGTAGACTGGTCCACTGGAATTGCTAGCGGAATGAATTATTTACATCTCCATAAAATTATCCACAGAGATCTCAAGTCACCCAAGTGAGTAGACAGAGTTTATACAATATGAGGAGATAAAAGTAATTGAAATTGAAATAAGGGTGGAATTACTATGAGTCTCTCATGTGATTTCCTGTGTATTTTATTCTTTTCAGTGTATTAGTTACCCACAATGATACGGTGAAAATTTCTGATTTTGGTACTTCTAAAGAACTCAGCGATAAGAGTACAAAAATGTCCTTTGCAGGAACAGTTGCTTGGATGGCCCCAGAAGTGATTCGTAATGAACCTGTTTCTGAAAAAGTAGATATATGGCAAGTAATACTATTCTAACTGCTCACCTATTTCAGTATTTCTATTAAAAATGCATTACTTTGGGTTTCCATGTTTTGTGGTTGCTGGCAGATTTTATTTTTTATTAAGTTTTCTTTTTGATAAATATTTTTCTGCACTATGCTTTCTACAAAATAATTCTGCTGTAAGAGATCTAACATTTGTCTTAACGGTTTATTTTTATACCTGTAAATTTTAATTAGCAGGCCCGGCCTTAAGCCTTTATTGCCTTTATTGTATTTGAGTCTGGTACTTTTGAAAAAGGCAAAAGGCAAAACCAAGAAAATCTAGTTGCCTTTTGAAAAATAGTATTTGGGTCTACTTTGTTGGTTATTGACCATAAATAAAATTTCAATAATTTTCCTGATTTTAATATTTTTCCCCTATTTTTATTAGGTCATTTGGAGTGGTTTTGTGGGAGCTTCTCACTGGAGAAATTCCATACAAAGATGTAGACTCTTCAGCCATCATCTGGGGTGTAGGTAGTAATAGTTTGCATCTTCCTGTACCCTCCACTTGTCCAGATGGATTCAAGATTCTTATGAAGCAAACATGGTAAAATTGTATTTAATTGTTATTGCATTTCCTTGTATTGTACCTTAATATAGATAGAAATTGAAAATTGGAAGTAAAATAGATTATTAAGAATATGATCTTATCTATTTTCATAAATTACAATAATAAGATCTTAAATCATTTGTTGGCTTGATAAAACTGAGAAGTTTAAAGAATGAGTATTAATATGAATACATTATAAATTGCCATGTGTAATGAGATAGTAAATATAATTTATTTCAATTTATGGATTTCTTTGATTAATTTCTGTGATTTCATTTGGATCTGTAGACAACAATTAGATAAGTGTCATTGAATCAGAGCCAATACCTCTATGGACAATTGGTTGCCATTTTAAGCTATCTCTAATCGCAATTCATAGCTCTTTTTAAAACATTTGGTGATCTCCTTGATCTTTTCTATTCATCTTATCCATTGTCTATCCCTTCTATTTTCTTCACTTTTGCGGAAGTACAATTGTTTTATCCTTAGTCCATCATTTGTTCATTTCCATGTCCAATGTGAGTTTCTGTTTGAAGATTATTGTTTGAAGGAACTACTATGGTCAGTTTTCATTTTATCCAAGACTGATTTATTCTTGCAGCCTGTGATAAGTTCCTACCTCTAAAGCCATTGTTCAGTAAAATCTATTTTCTTCCTCTCTCTTATGTGTGTTGTTTCCAAAACCACACATTACTATTGGAAATATCGCTACTTCACCTGTCTTTTCCAATATGTATCATGTTCTATTCTGTTGCTGTCCATTCAGTGATGTCCAGGTATAAAGTGTGCATTTATGTAGCTTGAAGTAAAAATTAGTAATGAAGAAGGAATACTATGAATATTGAGGTATTAGTGTGGCATAGAAAACATAAAAATGCTAAAAAAAATAAAGGAGATACACACTATAGAGTGTTAAAAAGAAGAAAGAATCATAAAAAAGACTATTAAAAAAGTCCATTTATAAAAAAGACTATATGCAGTGAGAAAAGCAGCAAATTTATTGTTTAGTTATTTTAGTACGGTATATTATTTAGTTAGAATTTATCTTTTTTGGGTTATTCTAATAAATATGGAAATTAATATTCTTTTGTAAGTTAACCTTCAAAGGAAAAAAAAACAATATAGGCTAAGTTTAGTTTACTGGATAGTATCCCTTTTGTTTTCTTTCATTTGGCAGGCAAAGCAAGCCACGGAATCGGCCTTCTTTTCGACAGACTCTTATGCACCTTGACATAGCATCTGCTGATGTTTTGGCTACTCCTCAGGAGACTTATTTTAAGTCTCAGGTAATTCAATAACTATTGAAAGCAACAAATTCAGTTTGACAGCTTGTCATAAGAACTTTAGAAAAGACTGCTGGGTCAGGCCAAAGCCCATTTTAATTCAGTGTTTTGTCTCTCATTGTAGCCAACTTGGTGCCTCTGAGGTGCTCATAAGCAGGAGACAGATATATATATACCTCTCTCCTATTACTGATGACTTGCAACTGGTGGTATTTGGAGATTTGCTGCTTCTATCTTAAATGTATAATTGATTATTCAAAACTAACAGTGCATAACAGACCTATTTTCTAGGTCCATGTTAGTAACCCTCATATGTCTGATGCTAATGATATTAATCTGTAAATTCCACAAGTTAATTGTGGACAAAGTACTGCTTTTTTTCTTTCACTTAGCTTCATTGGAGATCCCTTCTTGTAATGTTTTCAGAGAGGTATTAAAAACCCCTTGCCTATTTTCTTTGTAATAAGCATATTTTTTGTGCCTTGATCATATTTTATTTATTTGATTTTCCCCCCACCTGTATTATTGTATAAGTAACTCAAGGCTGAGAAACAAGTTAAATGTAGTTCAGCTTTCTTTCTCATATGTTAATGCAATATAATCTTTCTTCTTGTGATTACCAAAGCTCTGAGTTATGAAGTACAACCATCTAAATGTAAAATTGCTTGAATAGGCTGAATGGAGAGAAGAAGTAAAGAAGCACTTTGAAAAGATTAAGAGTGAAGGAACTTGTATACACCGGTTAGATGAAGAACTTATTCGTCGTAGAAGAGAAGAACTCAGGTCTGTATTTATTTAAGAGGTTAAGGTGATTAGATTAAGAATCCATCTACTTTAGTATACCTTTCCAGATGTGCCATCCATCCAAAACATAACTTCTGAACCTGGGAGATGCATTTAATTATCATGGCAACTGTCTGTTGATAACTACACCCTCCCTAAGTGTCTAATCTACCCTTTTCAATTCAGTCTCTACCAGATGTGTTGAGATTATACTTTCTTAATTTCTGGGTGCTGTAGTCCCAATGACTGCCAGATTAGGAAAGGTTAGTTTACTCTGTTTTTGTCAATACTGAGTTTTTATCGGTTTTGAATCATAGGCTAATTGTTTTTACTAAGAGGATTTTTGTGTTTTGACAAAGAGACCAAGTGCCATTATCTATTTCTAAATAAACCATGTTTTTGTTTTGACAGCATTCAAATGTTTTTATAACTTTTGTTTGTTTTCAAAGTTATACTTAACATGCTTGAGAATAATGCTGCCTAAGTATACACTGTTGATTATAGGATTGTGCAGCTGAGACTGTCAGCTCTTTTTGTTTCTTAGGCATGCCTTGGACATTCGTGAACATTATGAAAGAAAACTTGAAAGAGCCAATAATCTGTACATGGAACTCAGTGCCATCATGTTACAGTTGGAAGTTCGCGAAAAAGAGCTCCTCAAGTACGTATATCCATCCATGTTTTGTTTTTATAAGAATTCTGGTTTTTAACCAAACATAATTTCCTTACCAAGGGTAACTGACTCCAAAACTGGAGGAATTTTTGTTCTTCTTGTTAAGCATTTTATTGTCCTGATCAGAGTTGTGAATAAGAAAGGTATATTCATTTGTAGAAAATGATAGTTCTGTTGGGTTATTGGATATGTGAAATTTCTGACCATTTTGCTTGATGCCTTATAGAATAATTATGTTTTTCCAACTGCCAAATGTATATTTTAACATACTTTGCTTACAGCAGTTTGTAAATCTTTGAGTAACCTTTGATTAAGAGGTGATTAAGACTTTTTTTTAAAATGTTACATATAGAAGGGAACAAGCTGTGGAAAAAAAGTATCCTGGAACTTATAAGCGTCACCCTGTCAGACCAATAATCCATGCTAATGCAATGGAAAAATTAATGAAGAGAAGAGGACTCTCCCACAAATCTGGGGGGCAGACTAAACGGTGAGGCAAATAACTATAGTATATTCAAAGGGGAGGGTCACTTTTCATAATGATTTCCTGAATTCTTTTGAATACCAATTTCTGGTCACTGAAGTGCTGATGTATGTGCAATAAATTAGGAATATAGGAATATAAATGTAGTTTGCTATCTAATTGCTTGGAAAAGAACTTAATAGTCACAAATGGATATGATCAAATAACTAGATAAAATGATTAAGATGTCTTGAAGCTTGGATAATAAGATGTTATAAACTGAGAAAAAAAACAAACTTTATTTAATTAAAACACTTCTATGGATGCTCAGCACAAGGCACATGACTTTGGATGGTATATAAATAAAAACACAAAAGAAAAAAATAAAAGAAAAAAATAACATGCACCACTAAAGCAAACTAAAATACTTAAATGGCAATCAGGGCTAAAATATACTGTATCTTATCAGTTCGGATTTCTGCTTAACCTAAACTGCTTGTGGAAAAAGCCAGGTCTTTGTTGCTTTTCTAAAGGCTGCATGGTTGGAGCCAACCAACTCAGTGTTGGGTGGACATCATTCCAAAAAATAAAGATCTAACTTTGGTTGCATCCCAAATAGTTCTACACTTCCATTCCTAGTACTCATGTTGTGCATTTTCCTACATGATATCCATAATTTTATTTTTAATTAAATATGTGCAACTTAATTTTCTTTATTCTAAACATATACCAGGAAGTAGACTCATTAGCAATAATAATAATAATTATTATTATTATTATTTATTGTATTTATATGCCGCCCTTCTCCCGAAGGACTCAGGGCGGCTCACAATATAAGACAAACAGTGACAATCAATAAAACCACATACATAAATACAATATCAATAATAATTTAAATTTAAAATTAAATAACCAATTAAAATATAAAAGTTAAAAATTAAATATGACTAAAATCCCAATCCCATCAATGAATCTTATTATTCTCAGACTGCAGTTAAGATAGGTCCTGTTAGAGATTGTGTGATGTTTTTACCCATGGAGTTTAGTGCATGCTTGTATGTCCAGGAACTGTGATGGAACCATATTTCATCTTACTGCAGGTCCTCTAGATCAAACTCACGTCAGGGCGGCATCACGTGATGTATTGGGACTTTTCCCCCCTTCGCTAAACCGGGCATGAGCGTGGCCAATTTGACAGCCCTGCTCTAGATAAAATAATTGTTGAAGTATATATAAATATAATCATTCCATATAATCAGTGATTTACCACCATTTACTTGGAAATTCTTTTAATGTAGAAATGTTAGAGTTGGTAGCAAGTGTTAATTTTTTTTTATTCCAGTTTTCCATTCTCACAGCCTAAAATATCTACTGTCTTAACTGCAAGACATATTAATTCAGTTTTCTGATTCAGTCAACTAAATTTGGCCTCTTCAAAATAATCAGTTTGATGTTGTGCGTTCATAAGGGCCTACCTTGCAATTTATAAGTAATTATGCCAATGAAGAGTGCTTCATTCAAAGGTTGCCCATTGTTTTGTTTTGTAATTGGAATGAACATCTTTCTGGGTCTTTAAAAACCTTCCACCTTCCACTCTCCACCTCCTCTCTGTTTAGAAAAAGCTTGTGGAAAAATGTAGCTTTATAAGCAGTTTCTTATTTAAAATAGGTAAAAGAAGGCAAAATATAAATGATTGAATGGAAGAATGTTATATAGCAGTGATGTGCTTCTCCTGTGTGCTGCTTAGAGAGTCCAAGCAGTGGGTATTGCTCCTTTCCTATTGGCCAGAGACTGAGCAAATCTTCTTGAACACACCTCCTCCTTCCCCCAGTGCTCCAGTTTATTTGCTCAGTCTGGCCTAGAGAGACTTGTCTTTAATAGCTCCATTGCTTGGACTACCAGTCAGCCTTTTAATTAGTTTATTTTTGTTCTAAATTTTCCCTTTTTCTATTAGATCTTTATTTTATTACTTTTACCTTCTAGCCAGGGCAAACAGACCTTGCCTTTCCTCAGCAGGGTTTCGGCTCAGCAGGGAGTTCTCAATTGCCCCCTCCCTGCAGAATCAGCGCTTCACAAGCCGTGGTGCTGGCTTGGCGCAAGACTAGGCCTCAGCTACCTACCTAAGTTCAGCTCAGTGAGATTGCCTTATCATGGAGGAATGCAGCTGTTCTTCCTCCTGTTCACAGGCCTCTTCCTCCTCTCTCAGGGAATCTAGGCCCCCTGAGGCCCTACCTTCCAGCAGGGGAAGAGCAGAGCTAAAGGCCTTTTAGAATAGAATAGAATAGAATAGAATAGAATAGAATAGAATAGAATAGAATAGAATAGAATAGAATTCTTTAT